>VYZW01019329.1:181276-370166 GCA_013401315.1 Balaeniceps rex | reverse complement strand
ACCCGCCCGGCTCCGCATCCCGCCGCCGCCGCCTCGTCTCCCAGCATGGTCATCAAGGTCTACATCGCCTCCTCCTCCGGCTCCACGGCGGTAAGGGACGCCCCGGGAAAGTTGTAGCGGGCGGGAGGGCGGCGGCGCGGTGCTGGGGGCGCGGGGGGCCGGGCCGGGTGCGGGCTGCCCCCGGCTCCCCTCGCCCGGGGGTGGCGGTGTCCGGCCGGGCAGCGTGAGGAGAGGCTGGGGCAGCCGGGCTTCGCCCCCCGTCGGCGGAGCGAGAGAAGCATCCAGCGCTGGTAGGGAGATGTGCGTGCTGCAGCTGGCCGTCGAGAAGAAAATGTCATTTCCTTCGCAATTTCGCAGCTTGTTCTGTGAGTTCTGCGTGCCGCTCCCACACCCGCGGCCGGGCTGGCTTTAGCAGGTCCGAGCGGGCGGCACGCTTTCGCACCCCTCGTCCTGCGCTGGGAAGGCAAAGCCAACAATGCTTGGTTTTGATTTTTTTTTTGTTTGTTTGTTTGTTGTTGTTCTTGAAGTTTATTTCTAAATTGTGTCACCCATCGTGTCAGTATTCGCTTTAGATGAGTTTATTCCGCTTATATCAAATCATTAATGGTGGTTGGCATGTGTGGCTACTGTCCGAGTAGCTGCAGTTTCTCACTGTGTGGGAATACTGGGTTTCGCTGCTTCTGGCCCTGGTGCATTGTAAGCAGAGCTCGGTCAGAAGACTGTGTTTTTCAAAAGGAAAATAAACAAATATTGAGGGTTTGTGCCTAGGTTCAGATGTAGCTCAGAGCAGTAGCATCCTCAAGATTGTCTGATTTCTGTTTGAGCTGTGTGAAAGATGCTCTGAGTCTAAAATGCAGGGGATTTTGTTGCACTTGGTATGAATGTGCTGCAGAATTACAAAATGCCAGAGACTTAGAAAATGCCAGCTATTGCAGTTAATGATCAGTGACTTTTACTGCAAGTCGAGACTAAGCTGTGTCTCTGGGATGACCTTTCATGTCACTGTTAGGCTGCGTACTTCAGGTGCAGGTGCCCAAACTTTCAGAGAACAGTGATGTACAGAAGAGAAAAAAAAAAACAACCCTCCCTGAATTCTCCTTCTCTGGTTGAGCTCAGTCACTGATCTGCGGTCTTCAGCAGATGAAATACCACGTTGGTAAGCTTTGCTGTTGATGGCTGTGATGCTGTAGCCCCTCGTTTAGCTCTAATGACAGAAGCTGAGCCCTGTAGAGATGGAGTGCAGATGGCACAGGAGCATGTGCCTTGGGTGTCCCTGCTGTCGCTCACTTCCCGTGTCATTTTTGTTAATCTTGATGTCAATGCTGACATCGATGTGCTGATGCTGATTGTGAAAAGCAGATGATTATCTGATGCTGATCTGGAGAGTGTCTTGAAATCCTGGGGAGTTCATTCATAAGGGGGGTCCAAAGGGATTTCTTCTGGGTGTATACCAAATGATCATCTGGAAGAAAAGAAGTGGTCATTAGCAAACTGAAAAAGTAATTCTTTCTTTCTGATACAGCTGTTAATAGGTTTCAAGTTGAGTGATTCAGTTGCTATAGATTTTTATCTGTGACCTCTTAATGGCAGTTATTGATTTCTGTCTGTGTGGTGATACTAAGCTCCAGGGGTGCAACCACTGATCTCGATCCTGACTGTGTTTTCCTGTTTCTAAATTAGGTTTTTAGTTATTAGCTTAGTGGTTTCTGCGCTGCTGTCTGGTCCTTGTGTGGATTGTAGACGTTACAAGGCTCAATTCTGACTTACTGCTGCCTTTTAGGCTCCTTTGTGCATCCTTGACTGTGGAATTTGAATATAGCGTTGGTGTAGTCTGGTTTTTGTGGAATTTGAGTGTAACGTGCATGTAAATTGCCAGTTTTATGATGTACGTGTGTGTGTATGTGTATATATATACACACACACTCTCATGCCTGTGTCTAAAGCTAGCGCAGCTCAAGTAATCTTGTGGTAATGAGCAGGACTTGCACGTTCTCGGTTTACTGAGTACACCGAGGGTGTTTCTGTTGGCAGGGATCAGTGGAGTACCTCACCGGGTGGCTGTTTTCTTTCTAGCATAAGAATTTTAATGGATGTTTCAACCTAAAGTAAGACAGAGAGGCACCTATCCGGAGGGAAATGTGCTCGATGGGAATGAGTTGTTTTCGTGGGTCTTAAGCCATTGGTGAGACAGGCTTTGCTTGGAGGACCAGAGGAGCCTTTCTGGGTGCTGAATTTGAAATAACCCATTCCAGGAATGGAAAATCCACATCAGAGGAGGTTGCTGCAGAGGGGTGGAACAGAGTCAAAGCTGTTTCCAGCAAAGTAACTGAACTGGCTAACGTCAGCCCTGCAAGGGCTCTCACTCCGGCTAAGTTGGCTTTGTACTGTCAATGATGCTCGGCACTGTGTTATTTTGGTTTTTAAAAGGCTAATTTGCTTGAGTAGAAGCAAAACAGAAATAAGTATGAAATCTCCTCCTTCCTAGAAAATGACTGCCCCGTTTCTGTAAGTTGGTGAAGCTTTTGTGAGACTCCGGAAAGCATCGTCTCCCACTGAAGGGAAAAGGCGTTGAGATTGCTTCACACCTTACAGCCTGGGGCTGTGAGTCTTGGAGGGTGCCCAAATTTTGTGGTCTTTTATTGGCAAAGCCATACTTTGTTATGCAGTAGAATTTGCCACACCAGAGTATATAAAATGTTTCCCCAAGGCCCTGTTCTCCATAAAGTTTATATTCAGTAGTATGTATCTGTGAGGAAAAAATATCATATGACGTTCATGTCTAAGCAAAGGCATTTTACAAGTACGTTTCAAGTGATTTCTGGTGAAGTTCACTTAATTCCCATGTACATGTGTCATTCAGAGTCTGGGCATGGGCGTTGCAGCAGAAAGTGTGACTGCTGGGCTGCCCCTTGATGGGTTTTGCAGCATGAGGAGTTAGTGCTCAGTGTTGTCTTTGGTGTGTTTCATTGGTGGCAAAGTCCTGTGTTTGTACTCGATCGTGGGGTTTGCTTTATGCTCTGTATGGTAAAGGTGACTTTGGGTTGGAGTGGTTCATTGCCATAGTTCTGATAAGCAGAGATAACTGAATGTACTGGAAGTTCATAATTAAGGAGTCGGCCAAAATATGATGATTGCAGTCTTGGTCTGGGCTCCTGTTTGAATTTCACCGCAGAGATCATAATGTAATAGTTACAGCCCAGTTTCCTGCTGTATTTGGAAGTCTTGTATGGAAAGTCGTCCTTTCTCTTTAATCTTCCTCAGTGTGAATGTTGTACGGTGAGTCGTGGGCTGGGGCAAGGACGTACGGGGGACTGTAATTATGAAGATGAGCTGTAGACACCAAACGTGGGAATATGCATGTGTAGCTTCTGTCCAGGAGTCTTTCTGCATGACGTACAGTTGAAGTGAGCAGTGTTACTTAGTATGACACAGTGTTGGAGGCTACGAATGTAAAATGACAGACGTAAATGCTGCATTCAGAAGCACCCAAGCGTTGACTTGAGCAGGGACTGTGCAGGCTGTGAGAGTGATTTGACTGTAGTCTTCTATTCAAATCCTTCAAGAGGCAAAAGGAGGAGAGGCCAAAGAGTAATTAGACTCTTGCCCCTGGAAGAAAAAGGGTACAAGGAGGGAAAACGCTGAATTGCACAAGTCCAGTCTGTGATTTTCTCCGTTAGCCTTTAGGTATTTTGTTGGGTTTTGGGTAAGAGATTGCCCCAGCTTTCCTGCAGCAGCAGAAGCACTTGTGTGCGTCTTCCTGAAGGCAGTTGGATTACCAGTTTTATTGATCTCATGTTGAAAGGAGCCAGCTGTTTAAATTCTTCTCAGTCTTATAAGTGTGCATTTGTTGCCAACAACTGCACCGGTCTTGACTACAGACTTTGTCTGAGAGAATTGTGTTCGTTCATCTGACGTCCCCTTGCAAGCTCCAGGAGTATGGATGAAACTTGGAGGCTGTGGCTATGGAAGTGAAGTGCCGGCGCTGGGGATGGTGGGCTGAGCTCTCCCGTATGCCGCTGCCAGCGCTGCGGGCTGTGGAAACTGCTGCATCGAATCCCTGGTGTCCAGACGGCTCCTCGGAGCCAGGAACTTCATGTCTGTGGTCTACAGCCCATGCTTCCATCTCTCTGAGCTCTCCCCCCTCATTTGTTTTGATGGCTGCGTGGGTGGTTTTCCTTCCTTGCCTCCTACTGCGACTGCAGACATGGCAAAAATAAGGGATGATCTCCAGAATCTGTGTTAGAGTCCCATGTTACGCGTCAGACTCGCCGCTGTTTAGGGATGGTTTTAGAGAGGAAAGGAAATCTTAGTTTATTTTTTCATTCACAAAGTTCGGGATGTGGGGAGGGTTCATGTTTTTCTTGTATTGTTGTCTTGCTTGGGAAAGGATCTAGGTCTTCTCCTCCCCACCCACCAGCAAATGAAGAGGAAAGTGGCCTGTGGTCTGGAGAGTGAACATGTGTTTGCAATTACTCTTTTCCTTTCCCCCAGATAACCCAGTAAGGCACAAGAGCACTTTCTGGTGCTGCTGGGGATATATAGCCAGCGGCAAGTGCTTTCTACAGCATTATGGGTTGCAACTGAGGGAGAACAGCTTTGGAGAAGAGTGACTGGAAACAAGTGGAGTTGTGTGTAGCCACCCGCTCTTGTCCTTGTTCAACAGCTCAGGGCTTTGGGAAGGCTGGTGAAACCGCTTCATCCTCCTTAGGCAACCCCAGTGAAGTAATACATGGAGAGACGGAGACTGTACAAAAAAGATTATATTTTGCATTTAAGTCCCTCTAGGGCCTTTTTCCTCTGCTTATCACAATAAATGCAAATATTGCCATCCTTAGAATGAGTAAAGTCTGCGTGCTTTCTGTTTCTGTGTTGTTTGACCGCTTTGAGGTTTCTGAGCGGCTGGCGCTTTGCTGCGTGAGCACCCCAGCGGTTCAGGGCCGTAGCAGGAGGTGGCTCTATGCCAAGCCTTGCTGGGGGCAAATGCAGCTACAGCAGGGTGGTTCTTTGCATCCAGCCTTCTTATCAGTGTGTGTAATGTGTGCTTTGTTCTGCAGGCGCGTTCAAGGTTGCAAATGCGTGGTCGAAGCCTGGATGCGTGCAGTCACATTTGTCATGCCGGAAGCCCCAAGCGGTGGCAGCAGACGTTCTGGAGCTGCTAATGAACTTCCCTTGGCCCGAATGGTGTCGCATATCAGTGCGGTTAATATGAGGAGAAAATAATGATGTGAATCTTATTTATAGTCTTGTAATATGGTGCAAGTCTAGGTAAAACCACGCATTATGGGGAAAATAAGCTGCACCTGTAGTTTTAAAAACAATCTCACAAGTGTATATATATTTTTGTGATACTTAGCTCATGCAGTTTATATACTGTGTGCAAGAACTGACTTATTAGTAGGCTTGGTATTGATTTTTTTAAACCCATCTCTTGCGTAAGCATAATATGCATGAAGTACTTTTTTGGATACCCAGTGTTAACCAAACTAAATCTCTCTCAATAAAGTGGTATGAATTGTTCTGAATTAGAGCTCTTGGGGTGGAAGACAAAATATGTAACGCGAATCTAGTGAGGCAGTTAGCTAGGATGCGGTCCATCTGCCTTGTGGGTTGTTTTTTTTTAAAGTCATTGTTCCGAACTCTAGATAAGTCAAATATTTTTCTTAAAATACTACATTCAAATTTTTAATAGAGCCAGAGATTAAATTGGCTGCAGTTGTTGCGATAGTTTTAATGTATCAAAATAAAAAACATTCTACTGTGCTTAAATAAAAACAGTTTTCTGACAGCATGAGAAAGATGGGAAATTATACTCCACAGTTAAGTCTGGGAAAGGCTTTTTGCTGAGAATATCTGTAGATTGTACATGCAGGTATGGCTGTTTATTTTGAGATGGGGCAAGAGGATTATGTCTTCCTCATGCACTGCTTGGGGAGAAAAGGCTGACTTTGGGAAGCCGCCGAATGCCGTCAGCTTGCACTGGCTTTACTTGAACTCTGAACCTCAGCGCTTCTCGAGATATGATCCATACAGTGTCACGGCAGTGCTAAGCACTTGTGCTTTTTTAATAAATATTTGTAGAGTTGAGCAAGTAACTTTTCTTGTCCTGAGGCATTAAAGTTACACTCAGAAAATTCCTATAGAAGTCAGGGAATTGGCATGCGTGTGACGAGCAGAGGGTGCCAAAACCAAGAGTCTCTGCAAGGTTATTCCTATTCCTCCCAGAAGAGGAGGAATTGAGGAGAGAGGAGACAAATGGAAATAAACAAACATTGATAGATTTCATCTGTTCAAGCTCAAAACAGAACTAAAATATTCCCCTATATGATAAAAAGAAGAGCTAATGATGCGTCATTGTCATGGCCAGAGACAGATGAGCTCTGCCTTACGTAGCTGCTTTTGTGCTCCCCAACCCTTGAGCTGCTGCTCTGGAACCGCTGATCTGAGTTCCTGGCACTAATCAGTGATCTGGAAACGTGAACCACATCCACAGCTTATATCAATATTATGCTATTCAAGAATGTTTCTACTCAAACATGAAAATACAGCATTAACGACATTTGTTCAACCCCAGCCATATTCAAGGGAGACCTTCAGTTTATGATTACATTTAAAGTACTTTTGTTGGTCAGATATTTAATCAAGCCTGAAAGAGTTTTAATTGTAATGCTTATCTACTATTATTTGTCCCAGAAAAAAGCCTCCGTCCAGGAGCACGTCCTTTCCAGGACAGCATCTCCAGCTGACTGTTAAGGCCTGGTTTCTGAAATTTGGAAGGGAGTAAAGCAAGACCGAGGTTTAAGCCATGAGAAGAAAATGTGACGGGTTAACATCAAACTGTGGACTGACTAAAGTTAATGCTGTCTGGATACAGCTGAAGTAGTCTTCACATCCTGACTTACAGCTTCTTCCTGTTGGGCTTAGTTTCCCCTGTGAGAAGTGGATGTGGTGATTTGATTTCCTTAATTAGCTATCTGAAGTTTAGTTTTATTTGAGCTCTTCTTCCATATGTGAATATTGCCTTGCTTTAAATTCTCAAGGCGCTCAAGCATAAAATTTTAACTATTACCTGTCGAGGGACCTATTGTTTGAATCGCTGTGGTGTCAGAGTGAAGAAAAGAGCCAAAGGCAGCAGTGGTTTAAAAAGGGATCTCAGGCAAATCTGGAAGCTAGAAGCTATCTTCCTGTGCTGGACAAATTGATGTTATTCTTTATTAGACTCTTTCCCAGCAGACCCGTGGACAGAGACAGAACAGGGGGGAAGAATGAATGCACTGTCGGAGAAGAAAACCGTGCCTCACAGCTGAGTTACCTGGAGCAGCCACTAAGCATACGAGTAAGAGTGAACCCTTAATATTGAATCCCTGGCCTTCCAGAAAGTTTTGGACAAGCTTTGGCCAGGTTAAAAATCTTTTCTTTCATAAAGAAATTAAGCTGCTGTGGGACAGGAGGAATGTTTTGGTTTTTTTTTTTTCATTTTGGCTTATATAATTGATTACACACCAGTTATATAAACCAGATAATAATCAAGACTTTGCAATATATAGGCAGCTTTTGCAATATGCAGAAGATACAAGGAGATCCTACAGAGATCTGTGCTGTACCCTAAACAATCTGGAGAAAGAGTAAGGTGACAAGGCTGTTGGTAAAGTGAGGTTGCACAGTGCGAGAGCAGCCTCCTGTACCTGTCCCGAGTGGGAAAGTGGGAAGAAACAATCATCCTGTGCAAGAGTGAGGTTTAAACTAGCTGATACCATTCAGCAGAGAGGTCTTGGAGCTGTACTAGGTAATTCTACAAAAATACCATATTAGTCGTCATAAAAAGCAAACAAAATGTCAGGAATTTTTAGGATGGGAGAGAGCAAGGGTCAAAAACAATGCCACTGTATAAATCTGTGGTGCATCTGTATCTATAATGGACTGGAACAGTTGTCTTTAAACGATATTAAAAAGATAGAAAAGATACTGGGTAGGGTGAGGTTAACACTGCGTGAGGAATAACCGAATGAGGTAGAATTCTGCAGCTGAGAAAGAGCTGAAAAAGTATGAAAAGTGATAAAATCATGTCAGGCATGGGAGAACAAATAGGAAGTGATTATTCATAACTTTTCCTAATGGAACAACTCGGGGAGAGCAAGTGAGACTAGCAGGTGGCAGGTTCAGAATAAATGAAGTACTTTGTTTGACAACATGTAGCTTAATGGAGAAACTCACTTCCAGAGAACGTCGTGTATGGCAAAAATTGCACAGGCTCAGAAAGCAGTGAGACAAATTAAGGGGGAAAGTCTATTAAGGGCTATTAAACATAATTACTACACCTCTGACTCAAAACTGCGGATTATTGGAGTCTGGGAAAGTACAATGTGGTGCAGCCCTCTGCGCTCAATCTGTTGTCATGCTCTTCCCTGGGATCTGTGGCCAGCAGAGACAGGATATTGGGGCAGACAAGCGTTGGATCTAACCCAATAAAGCTGTTCTTCTGTTCTTGGGTGAAATTGGCTCTGCTCCCAAATTATGTTAACAGCTTGCATTTAAAAGTTTTAAGAACGTGTTGTCCAGGAAAAAATGTTTGATGGAAAAGTATAAAGAATGTATGTGTGTGTTTGGGATGTGTTGGTTTGGTTTTAATTTGATAGTTATTACAAATGCCTGCAATTGTGAAAGTATTAGAAGGCTCTGGACGTTTAGGTGTAACTAGAAATTTCCTCTGAAATGTAAACAGAGTCTGTAGCTGTTTTATATTCAGACATACCAATGCGACTGAAATCTTAACTCTCTCTGCTTTGCAGACTCTGAGATGCTGTGAGTGACTGTAGATACAAGAGGAACTTTTAACTATATTTGTCCCCTGTATCTTAGAAACCGGGGGCAGGGGGGCAAGCAGAAGTGGATAATAATTCTTTCGGTTTCCTTCTGAACGACTGCAGTTTGGTTCAGGAGGTGAGAACAAGGCTGTAAGAAATATTGTATGAAGCTATTTGTTATGCAGTAGATGCTGGCAGGCTCAAAGCTTTCTGTTGAGAGATAGACACTGAAATCTCAAGGTTTGGGCATTGAGTAAGACTTTGCATAGGGAAGACTCGCCATTAGATCTTCTGTTTTACATATAATGAAATGTACCTTGGGATCCAGCTCGGGATTGGGGTGTTAGTAACTGGGGGAGTCAGCATGAAGCAAGCTCTGCCAGGTGATATACAGCCTCTCTGTCCAAGGCTTGAGTTGGCCCTTGCGCTCCGGTGTGACCGGGGAAGGGTTTCCATTAATCAAAGATGAAATGTCACGCTGTTTTCCTGGGCTCTTGGGCGGATAGGGAGATGTGAATAAGAGCTTGGAGGAGTGAGCATGGCTGTTCCTCATGTGTGTCATTGCCGGTGACAATCTCAGCATTTCTTACATATGAAACGTCAGCATTTGGTGATACGGCAGGTGGTTCCAAAACCAACACAATTTTGCAGCATGCACAGCAGATGCTGGAATACATCACGTTCAGACCTAGGCAATAAGGTAGGTGTATCAGGAGCCCCTTCTGCCTTAGGCATAGGTCAAAATAAACTGGCAAAGCCTAATGTAAACAGAAACCAGGCAGCCGCTGGGGAAAATAATGATAGCTTTCACATGAAACCACATTTTTATGAGAGTAGTGGTTTCCAGGCAGGTTTAAACAGCACATCTGTATCCACCTCATGGGATGAACCTTTGGCTGTGCTAATGTCACTGGGAGTTTTGCCATGGACTACAGCAGGACAAGATTTTACTCCTTAGGAAATACTTAATGCCGCTTATCCAGGATCATTCCTGTGCACATGTTGTAAATGTACTCGGCCAGAGCAGCAGCTGCAGAGCAACTGGCAGAACGGGCGAGGAGCAGAATAACTCCGTGAATGAATTAAAAATATATCCCAAAACATTCTCACTGGACATGGATAGAAATGAAGTTCAAGTGAAGCTGATTTATGGATAATAGATATAGGAATTTCTTTTCCCCCGTAGGCAGGAAATACAATATATGTGAGTAGAATTAAAAAGGTAAAAAGCGGCAGGTTTGCAAACTTACTTGTTAGTGACCTGATAATCCTGATTAAGAACTGGAAATTCCTTTCCGCCCTGTTATGCAGATAAACGAGTCTCATGGTTCTGGTGGCCAAGTCCATGAAACCTTTGTGCTTGAGCAATCTTTCTCTAAATTTCTGTTTCCTTTCATCACAGTAAAATGTACTGGGGGTAGCTGTGAAAGCCTCCGTTTCACCCGCAGAGGACTGAGGTTTGAGTTTGAGTTGTGCATGCTGTGACAAGATCAAAGTATGTCCATAAGGCTATCTCGGGGAATGTCGCTTCCAGGAATTTACACCTGTATAAACTGAGGAGCAGCTGGACAGGCACCTATGTCTTCCATATAATGATTTGGGACCAAAATTAGCAGCTTGGAAGGCATTAGGATAGCTATCACCTCATACTGCCAGCCGTCGAGCATTAGGCTGAGACTGAAGAACATCAGGGGAATGAAACTATTTTGGCTGCTCGCCCAGGCCTGAGGAACTCCATCCTAAAACAGCTGGGGGACTTAATCTTTTAAAAAATAAAATGCCGTGTGTATTTGTCTTAGTTTGTGATCCTGGTATGCAGATGCTAGCTTGCACGGAGGCAGAAGGAAGCTTGTGGTTTTTAAAAAAAAAAAAAAAAAAAAAGGCAGATACCATGGTGACAAGAGTGATCTAAAAAACTTAGAAAAGACAGTGGGCAGTTGCAAAGTGGCCGCCAGGTCGTGGCTCTGTTGGTGACCGTGCCTGCCACCGAGGCATGGGCAGCATCCAGATTAGTGCCCTTGGTCCGGGGTGGAAGGTGGCACTTCCCTTTGGGGTGCAGTGGGTGAGAATAGCTTGTTGATGGGAAGGAGCTTACTGTGTTGGAAAATGCTCCATTTTTTTTAAATTCCTATAAAGAGTGACTTCAGGATGTCTCCTGAGAAGTCCTCTTGAGAGCAAACCCCCAGGCACTGGCCTTCCTGACTACTGCAAGCAGAAATTGGCCAACTCCTGTATTGCTTCAGCTACTGAAAGAATTAGAAACTGCAACGTGGCCAATTCTTGTGAGCTTTCTGTTTATCTCCCCCTCTCTCCCCACCTTAAAGACAGAGTTTCTGAAGTCACAATATTTTATCCAAGTCTGCACTAAAATAAAGAGGGGATCTGGGGCCCCCCAGGATGATACGCACTTGAAATGTTACCCAGGCAAATTAACTGGTCAGAAAGCTGGTGCCAATACAGCCTGTTGTCTGCTAAACCTTTCTTCTCTGGGATGCTTTGGCGTGGCTGTGCTGACCTGCTGTTCTGTATCTTAATATAGCCTGACTTTTTGGAAAGAGGAGGAAAACTTGTATTTAATCCATAGCTTTTCTCTTAATCCCCTCTTCCTTTATATTATGTTATTTAGGTATTTTAGTTCAGGGGAAAAAAGCTTTCTTCTCTTGAAAAATTTACTTGGTTTAGTTTTAGAATAGCAGTCATCAAAAAGACTCTTTTGCTAAATAACATCTGTGTTATACAAGTTCTTGACAATAGAAAGTAATACAGAACAGAAGCACCTGGATTTAGCGTAGGATCCCTGAGGTCATATTATATTTCTTCTTAAAGTAGTTTTTATTTAAAGGTAATAAATGCCTGGCAGTATAGAGGCAGTGAAGCAGTAATTAATGCTGTAAACTTTTAGTCTTGTCAGTTAATTTAGTCTCTCTTTGTGCTAAACCATACAGGAAATAAAGCTTCTTTTTATTGCAAACCACAGGAGCCTCGTGCAGTACTCGTCTGTGCGTTTAACTCCTTTCCTAACCAGACTTCAGCTCTCGTCAGACGAACAAAACAAAAAATGTTTTTCCTCTCTATTCTCTTTGCCGTGCAGGGCTCCTCATCGCCAGCGTAAATCCACAGTTTCTGAAAAACAATTACATTAGCAGCTGTTTCAATAAACACCCCAAACTGTAGCGCTCTGCTGTCTGTGGCACGTATTGATCTAAGGCTATTTTCTCAGGCTGCTTCCCCAGTAAATATTAGCCAAGTGCTGTGCAGATGGTGGAGACTGGAGCTTCAGGGTGGAACGAGGTGGGACCTCTGCTGTTCTAACTGACGTAACACGACAGCCAGCAGTCTTCAGAGGGTGCAGTTACTGCCAACGTTGTATGGACTACTAAGACCTGTCCTGGAGCCCTCAGTGAAAATGAAGATAAAGGAGGAATAATTATTCTGGCTTTCGGAGAGAGACTGGCTGAAAAAAACAGACTGAGAACCTGACAACACTGGTGAGGTCCAGACTTTCAGGACTAAAGCCCTTTTTGAAGCTTCTAGAGCAAGTAGTCAGGTTTTCAGTGGCACCCTCGGTGCCTTTTCCCCTGTTTTTCTCAGCCACATTGAGAACTCTTGAATACCTAGGAGTATGTCATGTTCCAGAGAGTTTTCTGCGTCTCATGTGATACTGAGCCTGATTATCTTGGTGGAGATTAGTCTTCTGTGTGTTAAATAGCATTATAGTCAGTGCGTAAAGCCTGTCTATGATGCTGGGCTGTGGTGTATTTGATGCTGTTTGTAGAAACAGCCAGAAATGATCCCTAACTCAAATTACAAAGTAAATAAGCAGTGACTTGAAAAAGTAATTATTCCTGCTGACTTAACAGCTTAGGAAAGGAAGCTCTGAGAGGCGAAGGGTGCCATTCAGAATTGTTCAAGGAGTCTGACAGAGGTAGCTTAGACTTAAGAACTTTTTTTTCCCTTCCACATAGCATAAGCTTCCGTTTCCCGAGACTGTTTCATGCCTCAGATAAGAGAGTACAGCAGAGAGACTAAGGTGAGATGCTGGGGCTGTAGAGACACCGGCAGTACACTGAACAGTCGTGGCAGGGGAAGAGGCTGTTGCTGGGGGCTGCTCAGGTCCTCTCCGAGTTGCCCATTGAGCATCCCAGGGCCGAGGGAGGGGACGAGCACAAACAACTTCACCTTCTGTCATGGCTAACCTGGCTGGCACTGCCTGGAGAAGGGGACGTGAAGTGATGACAGCCTGTGTGCTGGCTGATGGGTGGCGAGCGTGTGGCTGTGGGGCTGCTCCTGGGTCCAGCGGTGGCGGGACGGCATCTCCTCCCTGCGGGGATGGACCAAGCGCAGGACTTAGCACTGGCACTAACCCAAACGGCTGTGGTGGTGTACAAGCAGGAATGTTACACGAGGTTTCTTGAAGCTCGCAGTTCTCTGCTGTTCTGCCTGAGCTGTGCCAGACAACTAACTCTGCGAACATCAGTAATGATTAATGAGGGAAAACTCAGAAGCTCTGACAACAGGTTTGTTGATAGATTTCTGCTTTCCTGCTAACCATAAACCTTGCTCGGTTGAGTGGAGTTGCTGGAGATGCTCTGGCCAATACACCAGAGTGCCTTCCAGACCCTGGGGCAGTTGTTGTTAAGCAGGCACTGGGGTTTGCAATTCCTTCTCCCCAGGTAGTCTTGGAAGCCTGGTGATCACTGGAGGATAATGCAGTGTGCATTTGGTTCCTTTGTCTGCTTTTCCTGCCGCTCTCACGTTTGTGATGTTCAGGAGTTATGTTAGTTTTGTACTGTTTTTTGGGAGGAGCAGATGTGTTTGTTTTTATTTAACCCTGCGCAGAGTTTGGATGCTATGACTAGGCACACATTAGACATCCAGGGAAATACAGGCTGCCAAGCTCCAAGTCTGCTGCAGAAAACAACTGTGCGTAATAAATGAGGAGTTCATATTCTGCTGCTGCTTATGCTTTGTTAACGGATAACCGAGATAATGGAGCCTGTATTCCTGCAGTAGGAAGCTGTCTCTCTGTTGGTTTTGGACCAGATGAGCAGTTTTCAGGCTTATGAAAGTCAAATGCCACAAAATTGACTTAAAGAATTGCCAAGGGTCAATTTATTTTGTATTGTAATGGTGGTGTTTTCCTTTTGATTATGACAATTCCGGGTGCTGCCATGGTTCGTGGATGGTGTCAATGCATGTGGTTAAAGCTATGGCTTTGCAATACATGACATTTCTTTACATTCTCTTCTAAAGCAAGATAAGGGGAGGCTTAGGTCTGGAAGCTTGATTTTTGCAAGATACGTTTATTTTGGCTAACTTCAGTAGTCTAGTCACAAAAGAAACTAGAAAAAAACCTCATATGTGAATATTTGCTCTTGCAAATCCTAATCCTTCCTGTTGCTGAATGAAGCAAAGGCCTGAGACAGGAATGGCCTGAGGCCACGGTTTGATAGACGCTTTCGGTCGGTATTGCTGCTGGGAGAGGCAGTCCTGCATCCCCTGGCTCGTTTCCTTCCCTGCCCTGTGCCTTTCCTTGTGGTGGCACAAGTACCCATGTCAGCACGGTGAGCTGGGTTGAGGCCCCACAAAACAATTCTGCCGTGCGACTGGAAGTTTCTCCGGCTCAGACCTCCATGTAGCTGTGCCAGGGCGTACGCTGGTGCAGGAAGGGGCGAATGCATGCTCAGACACAAGCCTTTGGCGTTCAAGGAGACCGTCTCTTTCCGTAACCTGGATTTATGCAGGTTGAATGTATACGGTCCCAGCGACGAGCTGTGCTTCCCCGACAGACCCTCCTGGATAACCATCCCCAGACCCAGCGCTGGAGGAGGTGAGGTTTGGGAGCAGCCTGGGCAGAGACCCTGCACAAGGATGGGTGGGCGTTCGATGCTGGAGAGGTCTGGGCGTATGAGTTTGAAGCTGCTGCCAGCCAGTGCCCGGAGACACCAGGCTGCTTCGAGTACAAAGTTCATCCTTAATCAAACAGAGCTCCTGGTGGGGCTGTTTGCAGAAATCACGCGAAGGGAGGAGAGAATCATGCTGCTCATTGCTCCTCCCGGGGCCGCAGGGGCCTGAAGCCCAGCGTGAGCAGAGAGTTAAGAGTTAAGGTCAGGCATCCCCCCTGTTTTAAATCAAGTGCGGATCCTTCCTTCTGAGAGAGGACAAGCATAAGTCTGACACCTCTCCAGATCTGAAACGCTTCGCCCAGTGTTCAGCAGTTGGAAGCTTCATTTGCATTCACTGTTTTTCTGTGTTCAGGCTGTTAGGTTGTCTACAAAAAGCATACACGTAGCGAGGTTTGGTGCCTCTTCTAGTAACAGCTCTGGTGCTGCCAGCCCCTTCTTGCGACTTCTTGGGTTTTAACTCCTCCCTTGCCCAGCTGCTGGGGATCTTGTGTTTCATGTGTGTGGAAATACAGAGTGTAAAAAGGCTTGCTGCCATCCCGTGAGAAAATGTCTGTTTTTTGGGTGATGATGGAAAGAGATTTTAAGTGTTAAAATCTTGCATTAAAATCCCTGAAAATGGAAGTTTTGGCTGTGTGGGGATTGTTTGTTTTTGAAATCCAGACAAATAATCCTGTTGGGCATCACTGTTGCTGTTCACATAACTTTAAAACAAAACAAAACACCAAGGGAAAAACCCAAACAAACAAAAAGCTAATCTCTTGATGTATGGAGGGATCTGTGTTTGGAGAGGTGACTGGTGGTCCCCACAGGCACTGTACATCAGCCAGTGCAGTAATGTGCTCAGGGGTATTGGCATGCCAAGAGCATCACAGTTTAAAAATCCGGATAATATATGGTAACTGTTCGTATTGTATATACATCTTTGTCTGAATTGCGTGGTGGGGGGTGGGAGCTGTTCAGACATCTGGCACAGCTGAGGTTTTTTAGTTGTTGCGCTTTAGTCACTAGTATCAGTTGTTGACCAGATGTAAAGCTTTCTGTAGCAATGCCACTTACCTCCTGATGGAAAAGTAGTGCCGTGCAGGGTTTAGTAAATCCAGCTTACCAAGGTCCGTGGTGTGGACTACACAGAGATCCTTATTTTTTCCCCTTGGATTTAGAAGCAAATCACTTTCGAGTCGTGTAACGTATGGTGGTTCTTTTTCCCACAATAATTAATAACCTGATTACCAGTGTAAGTCAGTATGTTGGGCACAGTGCTTGTAAGCAAAGAGCAAAGATGAGCGCACGTGGAGCGAGTATCTTTGGTTATTTGAACCAGATCACAACAGTAAATTAACTCCTTTGTATTGGAGTTCTCAGTTTTAACCATGTAGCTCCTTCCTCCAGGATGGACTCTGAATGTGTTTCCAGTTGAGGATCCACAGGTAACTAGGGAAAACCTTTCCTTAAGAAAAGCGAAGCACATGAGAGAAATGCGTGTTTATTGTAGCACAATGAGTTGATCCATATTTATGATAAAACCTTGAAATAATGTTTTGTATTACTTCTGTGCTTCTAGTCTTTTAACAGGCAGTGGCTGCTATGGAGAAGAGCATTGGCAGCCTGACTTCTGCATAACCCTGATTTGGCAATAGTGACTCTTTCTAAGCACTTTACAGAATTAAGAAAGGCATCTAAAGCAGACAGTAGAGGGATGTTTAATTTTTTTTTTTTGCGAGGAAACAGATATCCTGACTAAAGTCATGTTGCATCTGATCTTCACAGCCATCCAGAACACTCTTGTGAGTTTTGTGCATCTGGCCAGTAGGCTTGTGCCTGAGCTGGACTCTTGGGCAAAACAAGTAGGATGCTGCCAGTGTGGTACATGAGCCTTGGCAGGCCAGGAAATGCTACATGAGTGACCGGAAAAACAATATTGGGGAGTGGCCAGTAAGGAGAAGAGGTAAAGGAGAATGCACAATGTCACCCTCCTTTTCCTTGCAGCCAAAAAGAGAGAAAGATTTGCTTCTGGATTTGGTGGCTTCAGTAGGAAAAGAGGTGGGTTTTCAGCTGACAGAGAACCATTTTCATGTACTGGAACAAAATCTGAAGTTTATTAGATGGTACTATTACACGTTGTCTTCAGGTGTTGCCAATGATAAGATGTTCTGTATTAGAAACCTGGTAGCACCACAATAGTCCTTGACAGGCAGGTGTAAAAGGATGAATGGATTCACCCCTCCCACTCCCCCAGTGCTTGGATATTATTTGTTAAGAGCAGAATTTGACTTAAGCTGTGATAATACATTGATCCTTAAGGTGCCTTCGTAGAAAGTAAACTTAAAACACATTAAAAAGTAATCAAGCTTTCATTAGGCAGTGCTGCTACTGCTCTTTGCCAGAAGCTGAGAAGACAAATATAAGGAAATGTTACTTGTCCTCATACTTGACTAATGGGTAAAGGAACCTGCTTTTGGCCGCTGCTGGAGGAAAATGGCTAAACAGACATTTGATGCTATGTGGCAAGTCAGTTCTGACCTATTTATGGCCTGTTAGTATCTTTCTTATTAGAATTTGACTGTAATAGAGCTTCGGTAGAATCGGCTGTATTGCATGTCTGACACAAAACTAGCGACGTTCAAAAATCCTGCTGCAACGTTAAACTCGAATCCTGTGTACACTTAAATGAAAGAATCAATGCCATTTGAGTCCGAATATTTTTGACTGTTGATATCATGCAACACTAACAAAGGTGAACTTCTTACCAGTTCGCCTCTGCCAGCTGCTTGTGTGATTATACCCACAACACAATTAAGGGGTTGCTTAATGTACTCCAGCCTTGAGTTTTGCTAGCAGATGTCTACTTTTGTAGGTACCAAGTGACAAATACCCCAGATCACCTCGTAGTGTAACTGTGCAGAGCCTTTGGAATCCTATTTCTGAGCAGTTTCTTTCCACGACCATTCAACTTGTGTTGCACACTGTTCACAGCACTGTATTTACACCTCTTCCTGAAGTGGTGTGACACTGGGTACTCACCTGGATCTCCCCTGGGTAAGAAAGCCCTCTTGGGGAGTAACGCTGTCCTGTGTGCATCCAAGGGTGATGGAAACCAATGTGTATGGTACTTTTACGTGGTACAGAAGTCCTTGCCTTGAGCACGCGCAGTGTGTGCTGTCCCGCCGTTCAGGCACATATGCACATGCACGGTACACGTACACACATCCAGAGTGCAAAGGCACCATCCAGCTGGGTGCTGGGCACCGACCAAGGCGAGGAAGGACCAGGCAGCTTGGCAGCCTTTCAGAAGCAGTGAGCCTGCGTGGGTTACTCCAACTCTCGATGCTGTTTCAGAGCATAAGCGAATGCGTGAAATCCTGTATTTAGTGTTCTCCTGTGCTTCTGAACAGAATTAGGCTGAGATTAGTTTTCTAAATTAGCATCTTCCAAATGATGATTGTATTACTTTATTCTTTCCTTTGGAGCAAAAGAGAAAAGGTTTCTTATTTTTTCTTGACTAATTCCTTGAACTTCAATAGCAAGTCAGCGACATAGCAATTAGGAACCTGCTCAGTTGGCTGCTTTACTGGGCTGTACCAAACAGAGGAGCCAGGCCTGTGTTACTGGCTGAACTTTCCAAAGCAGGCTAAGGGAACTAAAAGCCAAACTCCCACTGGGCATTTTATTCTTTTTGCAGTCTGTGTGAAAGAGTAAATAAAAGTGAGTGGGAGTTGGGTCCATGAGGGCCGTGGGCTCCATTGAGAATCCTGATCCCCAGGACTTTAGTACGTGGAGGTGACATCACCTTTTGTGTTTGGTTCTTCTGGTAGGAAAAAAACTTGTTGAATGCACTAGCATCTTTTGACTTGGGTTTTGTTGGTGTGGGATTTAACAAATTTTCAGACCTCGGGTTATTGAGTGAGTGCACTTACAACGGCATTATAATCCATAAGAGAAGCTTTTATTTTTGTTCTCATGAATCAGCTTTTCCATTTATGTAACTTTCTGTGGTTTCTGGAGCAAGTTGTGGTCTTGTTTTGGGAAGTACAGACTTTGTCCTTTGTTCTAGCTGTATTCTTGGCTTGTGCTGCAAAATCTGATCTGTGGCGTGATACCTTATGCCTGGATAATGCCCCATTGCAGGCAGACCATGTGCTTCCAGACGTGACGCAACCTCCAGGTTAGGTTGCAAAAACCTTTCAGTAGCTTCGATTTTCCCCCCAACCTTGCTCTCAATTGGTGGTCTTTTTGCATCCTTTCACCCCAGGACTTCTTCCTGCTTTTAAAAAGTGTCTTCCAGAACCACACGTGAGAAATGGGAATCCAGTTGCTGCTCTCGCTGTGAGCTGGAGCCTGTTCCCTCCTGCCCTGGGTCTCAGGCTGGCACGTGGTGCTAATGCAGCCTGGGGTTGGTGGGTGCCCGGTGGCAAGAACTATGTCCAAATAAACAACTTTTAAGCTGTTGGGGACAAACCACATCAAGAGAGGGCTGCTGCAGCAGCTATGCAGGATCCATGTTGATATGCCATGGGCTTTCCCAAAGGGCCCTGGAGGGAGAGAGGAAGCACATATGGAGCCCATCTGGACACTGCCTAATTTCTGGGGAACAAAAAAAAAAAAAAAAAAAAAAAAAAAAGAAAAGGGAGCACAAGTACAGCATGAGCTTTTCTAGCCTCCTGTGTTTGATTTTAGGTCACATAAGTTCTTGGTGGTTTTGCTGTATTCGTCCTCAATCTCATTCCTTACAGACCAGAAACCAAGCATTGGGAGAGGGAATGATGACATTACTATGTGTAATGCTCGGCTTAAAATAGCCAGAACAAAGAAGTGATTTAAGTTGTGTAATGATAATTGCCCAGACCTAAAAATAGGTAGATGTTCTACCAGTCAGAGAGAAGTAAGAGTGAGATGTGAATCGCTGGGAGACAGCACCTCAGAGACAGCCTGCGAAGCTCTGATGGAACAGGTCATGGCTGTAAGTGCCTACAGGTTTCCCCACCCTTCGACCGCCATTTACAGCGGAGGGTGGCCACCAGCACCGCCAGAACTGGCACCAGAAAGAATCTGGCTTGTACATACCAATAAAACCAACAAAAACACTTTATAGAAAAAAAACTGGCTCCTTGACTATTACGATAAGAACAGAGAAAACTCTGATGGAGGCCAGGACCAAGCCTGCTCGGAGGTGTTTTGTCTCTGAAGGGAGTCCTGCTGTAGTGTCCTGGAGGCGGAGAACAAGCTTAGGGGGGCCGTCAGGAATCCGTGACATTTAAATACATAGCTGAGCTGCCGTGATGTTTAACTCCTACAAATTATGTTGCACTGGGAGGCAAAATTATAAGTGTTTTGCAGCTAATTTGCAAGTATTAGCTTCTGCATTAGCGACTCGCATGAGGAAGGCTTTTTAGAATTTAGATGAGAAATGTATCAAAAAAAAACCCATCCAACTTTTATTTTTGATTACAAAAAGTGGCTGTGAATAACCATAGTGTTAGCCAGCCACATCAGCAGAGGTGGTCAAGTCCCAAAGTCACTGACACTGGAACACAGAGAAGAAACACTGCTGCTAATGGACGTATTTAGCTTTATTTCTCTTTGCCTCACTAGTTGACTTCTCGGGCTGCATAGCAGTGCCCCTGCACAACCCCCAGAGGCAGGACTGATGCCCGGCTGGGTGTTTTTAGCCAGCCAGTTTGCTTTCTTGCATGGCCTGGGAGCCGCAGTGGGAGTGGGCTGGGGCACGATGCACAGCTCAGCCTGCGGGACACCCTGCAGCAAGTTAATTTGTCTTGGCAGCAGCACAGCATTCCTCGTGCTGCCCCGCTCCCTCCAAAGAAAACCACTTTCTGGCTATTTTCACCTCGGCCGCAGTGAGCAAAAGGACGGCACTGCTGGCTGCCACTGGAGTTTGCTGAAGATTTGCTGCGCTTTTCCCGTTCGCTGTTTAAATTTGAGCTTATCAATCTTCAAAAGGTACTGAACCGTTTGAAGAACTGATGGTTACAAGTCTGGCTGCAAATGGTAGCATCATCTGGGGATTTGAACTTTTTCACTATTCTGCACAAAGCAGATATCCCCTGCGATTTAAAGAATTGCCCCCTAACGATGAAACAGCTTGGTTAAAACCATCAGTGGCTTAAAATGCAACCGCTTTAAAGTGTAGTTGCTTTTCCTTATCTAGAACCCAGAAGGCTGGAATTGGAAATGGTAAAAAAACTTCTAAAGCTGGTTTTGTCTTTAAACTAAATTGAGAAGCATGCAAGATCTAGGTCCGCTGTAAGGTGCTGCTTCTCTGTTGTCCTGGTGCTGGCTCTCAGCTGGGAGGTTGGGAGAGGCAGCTCAGGCCCCGTGTTCAGCAGGAGCTGGAGCCTATAAGTGATGATATAACCGTGGCCAGGAACTTTATAGGAAATCTCTTTAAAGTTCTTTTAAATCCTCACAACAACGTATGAGCCATTTACTTGCATCTTGGGGGAGGGGGGGAATAACTCTGATTTTTTTTTTTTTTTTTTCCCCCCCCTCCCCCCTGCGTGGAGGTCAGGACACAGGACCCACAGGAATGGCGGAGAATGCCCCATGCTGAGTGCCAGAACTGCAGAGCTGCAGCTGCGTTCTCGGCACGGGGAAGTTTGTTGTGTGATCAAAACGGCAGCATTCAAACTGTAAACTTATTTCAGGTTCCAGTGGTCCATAAATAGATTTCCAAAACATGTCTGTTGTCCAACAAGGAATTTACTTATAAACTGAAAAAAACAGCAAGACTTAAAAAAACCCCCAAAACTCCTCTTGGCCAGTGGTGTAAACTAGACTGTTCTTTTGTATGTGTGTGCCTGGATATTCCAAATAAAATAGAAACATCTTTGAAGTTCATTTCAGTAAAGCATTTAAAACAACCATTTCCTTGCAGCAGGGCAGTGCTAAGAGAGGCTGGCTGTTGGACAGCCAGTTTACAGTCCTGGCCGGAGCTGGGGATGGAGTATTGCCTGCTCGCTGGACCAAGGTCCCGCAGCATCACCCTTGCCTCCTTTCTGTTTATTATCTTTCAGTTGAGTTCGTTTTTGTTTGGGTCCCCCCAATGAGTAAAGATTTGGAGGAGAAGAAAAATATTGAGTCTAAAATGTTGCAGCATTTTCTGGAAAGTTTTCTGCCCACTTTGGCGTTAAAGCTCCATTTAACCTGGACTGTGATTTGTTGGAAAATGTCCCCCGTCTCTACTCTTGGCAGCTTTGATGTGGTTTCTCTTGCGTTACTGACGTCATCCACTGATGCGAGTTAGATCTTAGAACAGTAAATTTAACTTCTGATGTTTATTCAAGTGAGGGACAATAATCCTAAACTACTCATTTTCATAATGGTGCTCTATGCACATGCTCTGTTGAAAGCTTCATGTTTCATGATTGGCTTGTAACTGGAAAGGAAGAGAATCTTGATACACAAGGGTATCTTAAAAAGAAAAAAAAAAAAGCCTGCTGGAAGCATGAGCTTCTAATGTTGCCTGTGCAGATTTTGTATGCTGAAGATTATATTATTGCTTAAGCTCCAAGCACTTGCCATAAAGCTATTTCTGGTTTTGGAACAGACAGTGAAAGCCAAACCCAAGTGAAAATAGATTCATTTGGTTAAATGTTTCCTTTCAATGTTATCTTAGGAATGTCAGCAAAAAGTACGTTTCCACTCACCTGAGTAATTTTAGCTGTTTTTCCCACAAGAATGCCCCGAGAAGCGTGCGTCAGTGTGTTCAGGCTAAGAACCCAGGTGCGTGTTGCTGGGGGTGGGGGGTGAAGCCATCTGTGAGCAAAACTGGCTTTCATGAGGGCATTCTTGTTTCCCCAAGCAGGGCAGCGGTGAGCTCCAGCAGGATGCGGCCTTCCTCTCGGCAGTACCAACTTCTGCTGCTCCCCACCCCTGCCCTTCTCCTTCTGTCCCTCTGTCTCCATCCCACCTCCACCCCTGGGATTTCCCCCGTCTCCATCCATCCATTTTGCTCATTCCCATCCACTCCTGGCCACAGCCTCTTTCCTTCCTTGCAGTTGTCTACCCATCCCTGTACGTGATTTCTCTGTTGTTCTTGTGCTTTTGTGTCTATCCATGAGTCCTTCTGCCTCTCCAGTGCTGGTCCCCCAGCCTCAGCACCCTGCCACAGCGGCATTGCTATCGGCTCCCCAGCTCCTGTGCTGGCTGTATGCACATTCCCAGCTCTCTGCTGGCACTCTCTGCCCTGCAAAATGTGTCAGGAGCACTCAGTATAAACAAAGATTTTTGTGTTTGCAAACTGCGGTGAGCTGCAGCTCACAGGCCAAAATAGCTTTAGACATGACAGTTGTTTGCGTAGGACGAGGTGCGGTATCTGGAAAGGCGCTGGCCAGTGTCCTTGCCCGGTTAGGCAACTGGGAGAGGTTTTTTTGGGAAGCGAGTGCTGCGTGTTGACAGGCACATCCTGAAGAAAGGCTCCTCGCTCCTTCCCAAACATGGGCAGCAGGAACCATCTTCCAGGCTCTGGGCCTGAGGAGAGTGTATGCCCTTTCGAGTAAGACAAAATACCCTGAAGCAGTAGCAGGCGTCTCTTGCTCTATTTTAGGCACTTTCCTCCCAGTGGTATTCCAGTGCCTGAGATTAATAGAAGTTTTCTAAATAAAATCCCATAAAATAATGCAATCTGGCAGCTCGATGTCTGTTCTGCCCAGTGGTTGGTGCCATGTTTCTCTGGAGCATTTAATGCTCTTGTGTAAGTGCTTGTCACTGTAGTCAGAAGACTTGTCTGAGGAGCTGGGAGGAAGACATCTCCTCTTAATCTTCCAACTTGTTTTTTTTCTTTGGCCGGAAAACTAGGGCATCAAACTAATACTAATCATGCATCAACACCAGCTCCTTGCTTTTCTTTACAGTTCTTTAGAGAATTACCTCCTTTGACCACAGTTGGACTGAGAGCAGCACAGAGACCAAACTGCTGTGCTTGCCTTCCACACGGTGCCTTTTCTAGCAGAAAAAATACATTTCCAGCTTTGCTAGCTCTTCATAAACAAGCAGAGAGGTTTATCTGCTGTGATAGCCCTTTGGAGCCGCGGTTGTGAACTTGGGATCTGGTTGTGCTACCTGTAGCTGAAAAAACAACCCAGAGACTGTCCTTGCTCCGTGAAGCTGGGAGAGTGAGCGAAAAGACAGCGGAACAGGCAATGCGGCAGTGTACAGAGAGATGTTGTGCATACATATGTTGAAGAGGAAAACTCTATTTAAAGTTCATCATATGAAATAATGGCAACATAGGATAGCCAGAAGCATTTTCTTCATGTGACGAAGCATCTTAATGGCTGAGATAGTCTGGCCCTGCCAGACTGGGTGCTGCATGAAAGGACTGGATATGCAGAGTCTGCCTGTGAAGGGGTTGCACTGTCAGACTGAGCTGAGACGCTGTGAGGAATGGGAGGATGTGTGTATGGCTAGGAGGCAATCTAATAGTAAAAATGATTTAAAAAATAAAGAGGCTTCTCAGGAGACCAAAAAGCTAATTACTGTCAAACTTAGAGCTCTTGTTTTACATGGCAGAGTGTATAGTTTAATAGTAGATTGGGTAAAAACTTGGTTTTCTTTCTTTTCTTAAAAACTCTGGGACATCTCAAAGTGTGTTCCCATTAAGCAGCAGATTTTGGACAACTTAAGGACCTGAGACTAATGAAAACCGGCTGAATCTGTAATTTACAAATGGTGGGAAATGGTTAATTAAAATATAACTAGTTTGGGGAAAAAAAATTTCCACTTATTCCCAGGTCAGTACGTTCCCTTAGATACTGACCACTGGCAGAGGAGTTTACAATTACAAAGACCTTTCCCTTATTTTAGTCCTACAGAATAGTTCGTGAAGGAAGTGCTTGCCTTTTTTTTTCTTTTTTTTTTTTCCCTCTCTGAGCTGTATGGCATGATGGAGAAAAACTTCCCCCGACTGCTCCCTCCTGCTGTGACCCCTGTTATTAAAGGCAGGCGAAGAAATCTCTTACCAGTGGATTCAAGTCTGCTGAGAAATGTTTTTCTATACAGCCTGTAACATGAATTATTTCCTCGGGGTGGTATTAACTTGTCCATTTTTATTTATTTTTAGCCATGATGAAAAGTAGCTAATGCCCAGCAATATTCTTCTGGTTAAGGGCACAAGGGTACTCTCTAATCGAGTTCAGCGGCTCCTCCGCTGACATGTTAGGAGGAATTACGTTGGCTCTTGCAGCCCTGGGCAGGCGGCTTCCCCGCTGAAGCTGGGAGCACGTTTTTCCTCTGTCAGGAGAGCAGGGTTGGTCCCTTTGCACTACACTGAGCTAGATGCAGAGGGAGATCTATCTATCTAGGTTTTTTAAAAACAAACCACCCCACCCAAGATCTAGTTTAACCTGGACCGGTTCCATGTCATGGATTGCTGCACAGCCAGCAGCGATGGAGCTGCTAAAGAATGAGTCGATGGATGCTTAGACTGCCGAGGCATGGCAGTCTCCTCTTTGGAGACGCCGGGCTCTGCTCTCCCAAACCGCACCCTTCCAGGGCAGCACTTTTCCTACACTAAGACCTTGCACCCTCCCTCCAGCTCCGGGTCCAGCTGCGTGCCCCGTGGGTGCGGGGCTGCGCGAGCTGGGGGCGCAGGCACCATATTTGGCTCTCGGCTGGCTGCGCCCTGACCTCGGCGCTGCTCGCCGGGAGCTGCCTGTTTTCCCTTCGCCGTATATGGAGAGGCTGCTCGGGGAGGCGGGTGGCTGACCTGAATTAGAAGCAGTGCAACATCTGTATGAAGAGCTGCTTTTTGTTGCACTGAGCTAATTAGGTTAAAGCCAGGCCTTGGACTGGTTTTGTAGTGAAGGGAATAATTTGAAGAGAACAAATTTCCCGTTAAATCCCATTTTTTATTGTTTGCCAGGATGTGCATGGTTATAATTTCCTTTATGGTGGTAAAGTCATGCAGAGGAAGAACAGAGTGTAAGCAGAAGATCTCTGTATCAGGAAGTCAGTAATTCATATATGACAGTAATAAAAACCACCTTTCCTGTCAAAAGCCAGCACAGTCTTTGCCGCACAGATCCTGCTTTTCACTTGGGTGCTGTGTGAGTGCGCAGAGGACGGGCTGCGTCAGGTGTGGGATCTCATCCAGCCTGTGCAGTCAGCTGCCCCGAGACTTCTCCTTGAGACGAGCAAGGATGGGGGACGCAGGGTCACAGCTCTCCAGAGGCCATACCTGCCGCCGCTGAAACCCGGAACAGAGCAGAAGAGGGGTTTTTTTTGTCCAAAAAACCACGAGCCAAAATTGCTTTGAGATCTTACTGTTAATGATGACTTATGAGATCTCTGTCGGCAGTGAGGTGCATAGCCTACATGAGGAGGACAAAAACCTGGACTCTGGGAAGGGTGGGTTCAGCCTGTGCTTCCAGGGGCACGAAGGAAGCAGGTCGTACTGCAAATGTCCCTCCAGCAAACTTCACTGCACCTGAAAAAACAACTTTCCCCCAAATTAATTGTAAGGCCTGGACAGCACAGCCTCTGCAAGGGGACTGCTTGCACCTTTGCTTTTGGTGGGAGGCCTTTAAGGTTTACAACGCTCACATGTATATAGGGACAGTGTCTTTAGACTTCAGCCTGTTCAATTATATAAGGAGCCAAGTCAAGGCTCAGATACAACTCTTCAGAATATACTTTTTTTATTGTAAGAATTTTCTTACCGCTTCCATTTTCAATCTGTTTTGTATCCCCTTGTTTCCGCATTGAACCCTGGAATTGCATAATTGGCAGCAGAAAGAATGGTTTGACTGATTTTGTTTGCTTTCTCTCCCCCCCTCCCTCTTTTGTGACAGATTAAAAAGCAGCAACAAGATGTGTTAGGTTTCTTGGAAGCCAACAAAATTGAATTTGAGGAAAAGGATATCGCCGCCAATGAGGAGAATAGGAAATGGATGCGCGAGAACGTCCCTGAAGACAGCCGGCCAGCAAGCGGGAACCCCTTGCCACCCCGGCTCTTCAATGACAGCCGGTACCTCGGGGTAAGGGACGGCTCCAGGTCTCCATCTCTTGTCCCAGTCCTCTTACTCGCTGCCGTAGTCTGTGCTTTGCTGCTGTGATCAGCAAGAAAGGACTTTGCCAGTTCAAGTGTGCAAACTGTGAAGGGCGTGAAAGGTGTTAGACATTTACCCCTCCTCTTGGGCTTTTATTAAGAATTGATTCTTGAATATTCCAGTTTCACCATAGAGGAGAGATTAAAATTTGGACCTGCTGATTCTCAGATCATTGTGCTACTTACTGGAATAAGCCTACCACCACCTTGCAGTGTGTATATATATTTTTTTCCCCTGTGGTTTTTTTTTTCCCACTTTTATGGCTCTGAAAGTTTACAGGTTTTTTTAATTCTCACATTCACCATGATTGTGAACTAACAGAAATTTGCAGAAATCTGGCACTGTTGCATCAACCTTATGTTCTGTAGCAAGTTCAGAGATCTGTTCTGTCTACACGGGGTTTGCCAATGTGTGGATCCCAGATCGCTCAGTAGTCTGTTCATCTTCCAAAATAAGCGCTCATATGCGGCGATGTCTGCCATGACCGTAAATCAGTTTTCTGATCCTATTTGGGATCAGTTTTTGTGTACTGCTTGCAAAATGAAGGCTGTTGCGGTCCACTTATTCCAATGCCTTGAACAGATGAAAACTCATATTGCAAATGCAATTCCTACTTGTAATTATTTTAATGCTTGATCAAAAGTAAGTTGCCCTGCAGCACTGCTACGCAGTAGGCTATGCTTGAATGATTATTAGATTAACTGTTAATTTTATTTTTAAAACTTAATATCTTCTGAAAAGAGCTCACAGTATGCATTCCTCTGGTGCCATGTGTTGGTTTCTAAGTTGTTTTGCAGTCTGGTCCTGACCTGCAAAGTCTGTAAGTCAGAACCTGCCAGTTCTGGACTTCTGTGAGGCGATTCTGTGGCTGCTGAAAGAAATCATTCTCAATGTGCCAGGATTTTTTTCCTGCTTGTAATAAAAGCAGAACTTGAAACAGTATCCACAGTGAGCTAATGTACCACTTGGCTCTCAAAATTTTACTGACTGTGGTTGTGATGTGGAAAAAGGTTGGTTTGGAGCGACAAATGTAATGATCAATAGTTGTCTGCAGCTGAAAGCTGAGAAGGGGCTAGTCAGAGAGTTGAAAATCTCTGTTCAGTTATCTCTCTTTAAAAACAAACAAACAAAAAAAAGAGGCAAATATTTTTGTACTAGTAGGAAGTCTAGTTGCAACAGTATCACTTTTCTCCCTTGGTGTACCAGAGCTTTAGGGATGCAAGCAGCTTACTGTGCAGTTGTCCTTTATCAGTGAAATGTTGCCAAATTTCTGCTGCATTGCTGTAGTTGTGCAGCAGAACAGGGCTTTACTGTTCAGTGGTGTGGGACAGGGAGAGAAAAAGCTGTATGCACCCAGATCTGGATGCTTGCTTATCAGAGATGCTTCTAATGTATCCCCAACTGCAACCCATGACAGTTCTGTGTACAGTAATTTTGGGGAGAGGGGTGTAGATGCTTCAGACCAGTTCTTGCTATGGGTGTGTTTCACCCCCAAAACTTTGGTTTGATGTCACTTTGAACTTCTGAAGTTGGGTCAATTTGTGTAGCTGGATTCAAGTTACTACAGTTTAGCTTTCAGGAAGATAAAAGTTAATTCTATGCCCACATGCTTGAACCTCTTTATGTCTTTGCCTGTCTCAGGCATGAACTTCCCTGTTTGTTTCATCTGATGCAGCATAACTGGCAGAGGAATGAGCAAATTGACTTTTATTGGCCTGTGCACAGCAGAAAGGCTGTAACTGTAGATGCCGCGCAAGTTGGCATGAACCCTGCTACTTAGTCACAGGCAATTCCTTTCCTGGTAGATGCTACAAAGGAGACTGACGGACTATGCACTAGCAAGATAAACAACCCCTTTGTTATCAAGCAGCCCCAGTACTGTCAACAGAAGGGCTTCAGGGAAGTTTTAGCATAATCATACACGTTTTTATCAAACCAGAACCCGAATGCTACATGTACAAATTGAACAATAATTTGACATCCCTGATCTCTAGGCAGCTTGAATCCTCTGTTCCCTGTATTTTCTTCTGCTCCAGCTCCAAGAGCCTCTTCTTGGAGCTGCCCCTGCTCTGAACACCCCGTTATGTTCAAACAGCATTTCCTATTTCTTAGGCTTTTCCCTACCAGACAGACAAGCGTGCGAAGCAGCGTGCCCTTAATGGCAGCTCTCTCCCTGACTTCAGCCCCAGACTGAGCCTGCTCTGAGCTGCTGCCTTGCCTTGGGTTTCTCAGCTGGGACTCCTGCACCAAAACATTCCCCAGTGAAGCTGGAGAAACCTGGTTCTGTTGCTTCAGTTTAAAAGGGAGAGAAGGAAAGTCATAGGACAGACATGTGCTGAGTTTGGAAATCGGAGTGAGGGAAGTATGTGGTAACTCCGACAACAGTGGACTTGCACAAACCTTCTGCGTTCGTTTGGTCAGTGTTTGGCAACTGCTGTTGCTGAGCCACACTGTGGGCTTTTTGCTTGCTCTTTCCTAACTTAGCAGACAACTAAGCTGTGTTGTTTGTACTCTGTACAGCAGTGTATTCTCCATCAAATATAAAAAAGGGCAGAAAAGGAAGCATTGGTATTTCTTTTTATTATTGCTTTGTTTTTACCTTAATTTTCCTGGGAAGCGGCTGAGCACATATTTAGAGCAACTGTAGTGCACTGTGAGTACAATGAACAGTGCCACCTGATTTCCTTCATTTTCGTAGACTAATCATTAACGGGAAACATGATGGGAAAGGATGTACTCTCAGTTCACAGCTTTAAATTTAACTTTTATCAGGTTTGAGAGTTAATGTCCATGGTTGCACAGTTGCCATTACTAACCAGTAATTAGCAATGGCACCTGTGGACAGCAGTGTTTCTGATGACAAGGTACGGGCTCAGCCCATTCCTGCAGGAGGGACCTCCATGCCAGACCAGTGAGGGCTACCTTGCTATGGAGGCTGTCCCTCTGGGAAAGGCGGAAGCACCTCACAGCACCATCTTGTTGCTACAGATCCTGGAATTCCCAGCTTGTCACTTTTCAGACAGCACACTTTCTATGGTATCGGTGCTAACGATCAATATCTGAGGTGAAGCTCTGAATTTTGCATTCAGCCACAGGAAGCAGTTTGCTCAGTGCGGGTTGGGTAACACACCCCAAATTAAGCTGCGATTATTGCTGACGATTCATACTTCTGTCTTTTGTTTCCACCCCCCTCCCTGACTCCCATGGTGAAGGACTACGAAGCTTTCTTTGAAGCTCGAGAGAACAATGCGGTATATGCGTTTTTAGGCTTGACTGCGCCACCTGGTTCAAAGGTAGGTGTGTACATTCCTCACAGTAAACCACAACCTGTATTTTACACCTTCTTCTCTGCTCATAGTAGGATCTTTTGGGTGTTCTGTGGTTGCCCCTGTCAATCTGCCTGCTGGTCTGATATTCAGTCTCCAGGCTTCAGGCTTTCTCCTGAACTTTCAGGCTTCAACATCACAGCAACACGCTGTTGTTATGTGCTGGTTTATTTGGAGGATGCTTTGTTCCCTGGAGGCATCTTCCTCCCCCTCCTTCTACCACAAAAACTCAGTGTTCAGTACAGATGCTCTTTTGGTATCCTCAATTCAGAGCTACCCTGCTCTTTTTTAAGTTAATGGAAAAGGTTTTTTTGCTTTGGAAAGAAGAGCTGGGTCAAGCTCTTCACTAGTAATAATTGTCTATTACCTTTGGATTTTATTTTTTTTTTAATTGTGCACTCTGGGAACAAGGGAAAGAATAGTTAGTATCTGGACTGAAGAATGCACAAGAAATCTAGATGAAAAAATTGTCACAAAACCAAAGGATTATTTCACTTCAGTGGAAAAACTTAATTCGTGTGAAGTTTTGATGAGATTTTTGTACTAGAAAATACCTTGAAACCAGAGTCGCTGTTTTTGAAATAACGTGGTCTTGCTTCAGAATAATTTTTTCTTCCAGCTTGTTATCTGAAGCCTTCTTTTCCTTTGCCAATTACAAACAGGGTTGCTGCTTTGCGGGTGCAATGGGCTGGACATCTCCTTTTGATTTTGATAGGATAGGACAAGCCTGCTTTATACGTCTCACTTGACAGCAGCAGGATCCTCCAGGTCACTTCCAGCTTTCTTGTTCCAATGAATAAACACGCTGTTTCCTTTCAACTTTATTCATGTAAGAGTTGAAGGTCATGCTATGCGCATCACTAAGAGACCTAATTTTAAAGGTAGATGATGATCCATCAGTATTAAGCATTACAAGTTGTGGGTCAGACTGAAACAGTTTTGGGAGCCAAAGTAATTTCTAGCGGCAGCTCCACTAACGTGAGTGATGTAGCGAGGAAAAACTTTGCCTCATACAGAGAATTGCAGAGAGCAAAACCTGTGATAGGTGCCCCAGCGTCATGCGTCACCGGCATCAGGAGGTCAGTTGCACACAGTGCGATGGTCACGTAAATCTTATTTAAGTTTCTTGGAACGTCTGCCCAGCGCTGCACAAAAGAGTATGCGGGATGGAGCCAAGGAGTGAGAAAGCAGCCCTGAGACCACAGGACGCAGGAAAGCCTGTGTGTTTCCCCTCATGGCCGAGATCTGGGAAGCGCAGTGGTACTGGAGAGCAGTTGCTGCCGTAACGAATCAGGTCATCTGTATAACATTTATGAACATCGCTGCTTACTTAACCTGCCAGATTGCAGAAGCAGTCTGCATGGCTATTAGTTGCTCTGATTCTGTCCTAAGGGGTGGTTTTTAAAGAAGAGGTGAGTTTTAAAAGGGAGAAACACAATGCATTTGTACTCTGCTGAATTTTCAGTTTGCTTGCTGCAGCATGGGGAGGTGCGTTTGAGCTGATGAAGATAACCTTTGCATAAGTGACCTTGTACCCAGTGCATTCTGCTGCTGGGCTGACTTTTGGTATCCGTCCCACAATTACATGATGTCAGATCAAGCTGATTGCCTGCTGCTGAGGAGGAGAAACTGATTTGTAGATGCAGAAATTGGCATTTACAGGATAGCTGCATGCAGCTTGGATATGATATTGTAGTTAATGACATTGCGTCTGCATATGTTGCTACCTAAAATGGAAGGAGTCTGGGATCAACCTGTGTGCTATCGCAAGAGAGGACCTCGTCAGCAAACCTCCATTAAATGTCATCAGGAGAGATTTGGAAAGAAAGACTCTGAACAAAAAGTTCCAGTATTAATGCTAAACAAGAAAAGCTCAGAAGTGAGCATGGGAAACGCAAGTTACTATTTCCTGAGCCCTGATGCTTTGGTTTGTGCTTTGGGCACTGAGAGTACAAATGGACCTACAAACCCTGGGAAAGGTTGGCGTTCAATTTATCTTAAGTTTTAAAGGGAGAGGATTCAGTGAGTTAAAGGCTGTGATTAATTATTTAAGGACTGAGAGCATGCTCAGTGAAGAGCCTCGAGGGAGAAATAAGGAAAAGTATGGAAGAGGGATAGCATCAAATCTGAAAAGCTGAGCCTTTCCCAGGTAACTTGCAGGACCACACCAAAGGAAGTGGAGTTTCACCTTCAAGACAAATAGGTTAGCACGTTCTCCGAGTTACTTGTACCCGCTTTCCTGGGGATGAGGGAAATAGCAGGAATCCTCTCCAGCTTACCACTGCCTGTTTTGAAGAGAAGTACTTTGTCCTCCATCTTTTTTTTTTTGGCCAGAAAAAGAGCTAGATGTCACTTCTGTAGTGACTGGTTAATGGAGTTGTTACAAAGCCAAGGGAACCATCTCCTCTTTGTTACCATTCAAAGAATCACTTGTCTTTTAGAGAATATCAAACATCCTTTTTTTTCCCTCAGCCTCTGTAGCCCTTTTTAATCTTTCCTTCATTCTTCACCTGCCTTTTCTGCCATGAACTGCTAGGATGCCCTTGCACGAGCAGCGTGGCTGCGCGGTGACGTGCCAGCTCCGCTCTTTGACCCGCGACGTGCGGCCAGAGGAGCAGAGCACGGTCAGACCTGAGCCAGCGGTCTGAGCAAGGCTGTTCCCACGCCCCTGAGTTAAGAGGCAGCACGATGCAACACGCTTGGGCAGATAGCCAGGAAAACCAGAGTGATCCACCACGTCTAAGATAACGGAGATATGCGTGGTACTTCCTGCCCCACGGGCTGGGGTCACCCACTGCGTCCCCTCTCGTCTTACAGGCTTCTTGGAAATTCCCTTCTTAGTCTGTTCTCCTCTTGTTTTTTATTTGTTTAGCATACTGGCTCATGTTAACAATGATATTGTTGAGTCTGTTATCTTCAGTATTTTTATGCCGTCCCCAAAGCAAACAACTCCATTACATAAAAGTTGAGTTAGCAGATGTCGTTTATTTTCCTTTAAAATAAACCACGCTGTCCACCCTGAAGTGCTGCAGTGAGAGCACTGTGACTGTTCATCTTTTTGTAGGCCATGTTGCTGCTAACAGGTAATTAAATTAATCTTCAGTCAAAAGTACACTTGTAGAAACCATCTTCAGAAAAAAAATCCTTTTGCATTTCTTCTGTTGTCATTCTGTTCCCATTTGTGATCACCTTACGAAGGCTGAAAGAAGACTGAAAAATGCAGGCTATTGTTTTTTAATGTTGCTTCTGAAACATACTGAGAATTGTTAGAGGTTAGCTGGTATGGCTGCTAAACTGCTTCAGCTGTTCCTTCATCTCAGAAGCTTCATGGGAATGTTTTCCTGTAGCCAAAGGGCACCAGATCTATACCAGGTCCCTTGAACAGGTGTGGGTGGGGGGCCCTGGGCACGGAGAGCAGGTGGTAGGCAGGAGCGGTTCCCCAGGAGCACGTCCCCGCTGGCTCGCTTCCCCCCGCAGCAGGGAGCTGGGATTACTCGGCGGTGCCGGTGCCAGGACGGACCTGCTGCCAGCCCCGGGATGGAGCTCACGTATGGGTCTTCTGCTGGAGCAGCTCCGAGCTGTGTCTGACTAAGGACTCGCAGGCTGCTCTGATCACTCTTCTGGAAGGCAAAAGCTAAATGCTGGCTTTTGGTCATTCGGTGGGGTTTAGTTCAGAAAGTAAATTACATCTCTGCTGAGACCACTTTTTTTTTTTTTTTGTTTGTTTGTTTGTTTGTTTGATGTGGAGACTTTCATTAATTAAAAATTCCTTTTCCATTTAACCATTAACCATAGTTCTTCAAATAATCTCTAAATAGTTCCTGTGTCCTTATATGAAATCAGGGATAACTCATTATATCTGATCTTCTTTTGTTTTAAACTTTTGTGGTCAAAACTGGTCTTGGCCACAGGTTGGAATATTCCCGCAGGTCCTACTTGAGCTGGCTTAGAATTGGAGTTAAAGCCAGCACCGTATGGGACTTGTTTTATAATGTCATCGTAGGCAGTGGGGACTCTCTTCTTGAGTTGGGTTTGATGCTGCTCAATTCTTAATCATGTATTGCTGCAATTTTTTTATGTCATATGTTGGTGCCTAACAGGTATGTGTAAGTTGTCGCCTTCCGTAAAGTACTAATCTGTGTAATTCTGTTCTGCTGTTTCAGGAAGCTGAAGCACTGGCAAAGCAGCAAGCATGAATTTCAACTGCCTTAAATGTTCTGTAAAGGGAATTTCCACAGCTTTTTATAAAATAGTACAACTGTCTCTGCTTCAAGAAATGTAGATATGATTTCTAACATTTGATTGGTGCTTGCAGCATTCACCGTACATAATCCAAATTTGAACACAAGATGAAAATGTGAACATAGAGAGCACGGAGTGTGTTATTACAAAGTTGGAAGCATAGGAAACAAGCAATTAGACATGAATGATTTTCCCATAGTTTAAACTGTCTTGGCAATTCGTCCATTTTGTGTAAACTTCAAGAAACTATTTTAGTACTAATAATACAGATGGGGTTATACCTAGAGATCCAACTATTTAAAATAGGGAAAACAAGCAACAGCATCTAAAACCTTGTCAGATACTAACTGTAGTGCCTGAGTTCCCTCAAAAATGTTACTGAATTACACAGTCATTTTTCAGTGTCTTTTCTGGTTTCAGAGGAAATTGTAGGTGGTATTGTGTAGTATAGCCATTGTAGTCACTTTTGAAAGTTGTGTTTGTTCTTTTGTAGAATGGATATTTAAGATTTGTATTGTAACACACTGTACAGACGATAAAAAAAAAAATAATGCCATGTATTTCTCATTTAAGTGATCCGTGTGGGCTCTTTTGACAAAGAAAAAGGGATTTGGGCAATGGACAGCCTTTCCATTGGCAAGTTCATCACACAGCTGCCTAAGCATGACTCAATTACACGTCTGCGTGCAAGATTCGGTGCACCTCAGTGAAGTAGGCGCTAATTCCCAGGCAATGTTGCAAATAAGCCAAAACAGCCAGAAATGGCATTTCCTTACCTGTGTAAGGGTGAAAGCCTTTAATGTATTTCTCTACAAAAATACCAGTTCACACCGCTTACCATATTAGGCATCTTATTGCATGTTCAAGTAGTCATTAGATTCGTATAGTATTTTTTCAAATGAGGAAATAAATGTTTGAATAGCAAGAACTATTGTAATTAAGCAAGACACTTGGTTTTTTTAAGGTTTGAAAACTTTTTTTCCATTGTTACTGCCGTATCATGAAGCTATTACAGGAATTGCAAATCTATTAAAGCGTCTCATATTGGTGAATTTACCTTGTGCAATGTTAACCTGTCTGTTCTCCCAGTGCTCATGAGATAGGCTGTATTTCTTGGCCGTATTCTGCAAAAAATACAAATAATTACAAGTGCCCTGAAGGATAAGAAACAGGTTTAAAAATTGTGTGGGTAATTTAAAATGCATTTTGTGCCACATACTGTACTTCTTCCCCAAAAGCATCAAAAGACAGTAAGATAGATAATTAGTCGTTGCTATAGTTAGAGGATCATTCTACTAGTTCTGCACACGCACATTTTGATTTTCTTTGCCTTATGAAGACAGAGAAACAGGTGGTACCGATCAGCAAAAGGCTGCAGCTTAGCATCGCCATGCGCTTATTTTACACTGATGCTGTAGCGTGTGCAGCGCTTTTTAAATACTTTCTGAAATGGCTTAGAGTTCATAGTTTTGAAGGCTGAAATTAGGAACAGGATGAAAGTAAAACCTTACGTTTACAAAGATGATCTAAAGTGCAGTAATTTAAATACTTCCCTCACCAACATTTCTTTGGGGCTTTTGTTCCGTTTGCTACAACCAGTGATTTTGTCAACATCGGTTAAAAGAGAAATGCAGCTACTTGCTGTGGTGGGAGAGGAGCTCTGCTTCAAGAGAGCTCGTGATGAAACCTCCGCAGACATCCGAGTGAGCAGGATCTAGCATGGGGCCAACTGAGTTCAAATGATATTTAATTCATGTTTTATCTTTCCTGATTTGGGAGCCTGGGAGTCAGTTTGAAGCTTGTCCTTACAAAAGCAAGCACAGTCTCAAAAGGCATAGGGATAGATGAATGTTGCCTTACCTTCAAGATTAACACACGCTTTTGTGCTTTTTCATTAACAAGCTTTATCAGTAATTACTGAAACGTAGTGAAATTTATTTTTAAGATCTTTTGGGGATGGAAGTTAGGTTACGTTTTGAATCCAGTGTCCAATTTTTGTTGTTCACTATGATTTCATCTTTCTGAACCGAGGTGACTTTTCTTTCTTAATATTGGCATAATCTTTCTCTGTGTCTAAACTAGTGATCAGGTTTTTGAGCAAGTACGTAAAAATCCTAAATGAAGTCTTGTGAAGAAATTTGACACACAAGTCGCTATACTCATGCCAGTTTGCTGCGTTTCCTGTGTAAGGAAAGTATGGTGTAAGTTTCGCGAATTACAGTCATTATTTTGGAGAAGCTGTAATTGAAAGTCACTGCCAAATTCTGTCAGTTCAGTGACCCAAAACATTCTGAAACGAGGTCAATCCCTGTTTCTGACGGTGAAGAAAATTGCCAAGTTTAAGAAACAAAGTCACTTCCCTCGTCTGGTCCCCCACCCTTGCCATATGGTAGTGTTCAAACTGTGTCAGCATTCCTAAGAAAGCTCTGTTGAGACAGACTGAATTATTTCTTTGTCCGGGGAACAAGGCACCAACACAAACTGAAAAATACCGAAAATACTTCTGTTGTGGGACTGCGTGTAAAATTTGCATTCATTTTGATGCAGATATCTTGCATCAGTTTAGGAGTGCTAGCCTATATGCTATTTTTCTGTTTCCCGTACCTGTGCTAGGTTAATGATGGGCGCAAGAACTGAATTTGTACACTTTATTTTTTTTTCTCCTATGTAGAAGGCAGGCATTGAGGATTTAACCTGTATATTAACCATTCCTGTATCATTCCAATAAAATTGTTTTAGAATGCTTTCTCACACAATTGACTTGTTTGCATGTTTTGTTCACGGTTTGAAGTGGTCCCGTAAGTTGAAAGAAGTGGAGTTTTCAGGTGAAAATACTGCTTTATTTTAAAAGTACAGGATCTATACAACAAAGCGAACATAATGCATCCGCTGCTGCCGCACGTGAAGTCTGTTGGGTTGCATCTCTCACCTGTTGCAACTAGTGGGTTTTAATTCCTTGGATACACCTACACAAAATAGACTTTGGAGGTTTTGGGGGTTTTGGGAGAGCACTGAATACACTTCCTAATTAACTTGCTTTCCCACCCTTTCCCCAAGGCAGCTACAAACTGAAAGCAGACAGGGCAAATAGCTTCACCCCATGCCTGTAGAGCTTGCCAAACAGTCTCAGCTGCTTTTTTTGCAACGTGTAATTAATTGGCTTTATGCTGCTCACAGCGGGGTAACTAGGTTATTTAATATTTGTGTTGCCAGAGGGCGGTGTAAGATAAATTTTTAAACTAAAACTATTCATTTTTGCCTTCTCTATTTGCCTGGTAGATCCAGCAGGTACATCTTTTTAAGCTTTACATGCTCGAGTTTTGCACCACCTAGGAGATCTTCCGTAGAGCTACAGAAGATGCGTTCTCAGCCCCTAAACTGCACTAGGATTTGCCCAAATCCCAGCCTTCAATTCACATCCTCCGAAGGAAACCAGTAACTTAATTCCTTAAGGAGTGGTTTGTGAGAAGGCTGCTTGCTTGCCATTTATAGGATCGACTTTTTTCTGTCTGAACAACTGAAGCGCAACCGAGAGCTGTCAGTTACGTCGATGTCTTTTAATGGTGTTTATTGCTCGTCTCTCACACTTAACTTGCCCTTCTTTAGTGTCTTAAAAAATGCTCCAGAACGTAAGGTAAGAGAAAGGGGCTTCTGGTGCCATTTCTAATTACAATGAATCCCATTTACTTTCCCTGTATATACACTTCACTTGCATAACCCAGAAAAATCTCTGGTTTTCTTGTTTGTTTATAAAAAGTCTTAAAATACCAAGTTGTTATTCATTAATGTAAAGCTCAGTAGAAACAGTTTTCAAAAATCTGTTTAAAAAACAGACTGCATGTGTGCATATAATGTTTACTTAACTTGCTGTTTCAGGTTCCAATGGTGTGCACTGTAATAATAAACTTTTCTACCAGTTAGTGTGGGATTTTATTCATTTCTCATTTAATATTCTTAATTTGTATGTTATGGAAAATTCTGTAAAGGCTGATTATATCCTTCAGCTCGTGTTGCACATATTCCAAATACCAGAAATGCCTTGCAATACAAATTTGAGGTGTGCCTACTGGAGATGGGTGCCTGCTAGTCCCTTATTGAAGAGACTTCATTCAGAGAGTCCGTTCAGGTTAACTTCACGAAGACAGAGCCCCGAATGGGTTAACTTGAGGTGCAGTTGCAGTCAGCAGAAGGAGGTGAGTAAATGAGTGGCTCCTGAGCAGCTCAATTACTGGTAAGATACTGTATATATATATATATACTGTATATAAAAGTCTCTTCTGTGTCTTGGTTTTCTTTTTTAACATGAGAAAAAGGCATTAGCTAGTCCTGTGCACTCAGGCCCACAATTTGAGAAATGCAAGAAATGACTTACCAAGAACAACGTAATTAAGGTTTTTTTCAAAGGACTAATTTAACTCCATGAACGTAATAGATTCAGACTGATCAGTAACCTGTGTTAAGAACTTTATCAGACCTCATCTGTCCTGCGTTTGCCCCATTATGGTAAGAGAATTTTAATAGCCAATTTAAAAAGAAACAGAGACAACTCATTACCTGGGAACGAGCCATTAAGGTTTCCTGACTTAGTGGTTTCCTCTTTTGCCAGTCTTGCTTTTTCAGGGTTTTTTGGTGATGCAAACACAAGGGCGGGAAAGCGTGTATGATGATGCCTAGAGAGGGGCGTTCTGTGATCACATTTCCCCACCTCATCCCCTGCCTCTGATGTCGAGCTGATTCAAGGTGTAAGGGGAAAATGAAGGCATTTACTTATTGTTCGTTATCCGTATAGCCCATTCCAGATCCGAGTACCGGCACTGCATTTCTTCCACGATCCTTTCCCCCCCCGCCCCCGCTTTCTCACAGAGATCATGACAGCATCCGCACTTGTTCTGGAAATGGATGACACTTGGCATAGAAAAAAGCTGATGCGTGAAGCCCATCTGAATGGGCACTACTACACAAAATAATCCCACTCTACAAATAAAAAATTACCAAGTAATTATCTTTTAGTGAGTTTCCTGCAGAAGTATTCTGTGATTTGTCTGTATTATGTGATCTTGGTAGAATGTTTTAGACTGAAAAGTTCATTATTAACAATTTTGAGAAGTTTATTATTAACAATTTTGAACTGTATTGGTAAACTTCTGGGAAGACTTTGGGAAATGCAAAGGGATTCTAAAAGTCCGCTTAAGGTGATGAAGTAGAAATCGCTGTCTTACTACAGGAGGTGAGCACAGTGTCATAGTAAGTACTGAGCACTCTGTGTGTTCTGAGTACGCAAAATACCTATATTTAGTATGTTGCATTCATGAAGTATATACACAGTGATTCCTCTCACAGGCTTGTCTGTTGAAGACATCTTCAGGAACTTGGAGACTTTGTTCAGTTGCTTGGTATAACATCTCAAAATCCTTAAAAAAAAGGAAACGAGCACCATCATTAATATACTGGCAGCTGCAGTGTAATTCCCATCGGACTTCAATTCCTTTTTGAGTCCTTTCCCACCACGTAGGGCAAGTCATTTTTTGTTTATGTGAACCGAACGTGATCAGATATACGGTTCATGACCACGAACGTGGCGTTAAATCCAAATTAGCTTCCGTGCAGCCCTAGCGCCGAGCCCCCGGGGGTAAATCCCAGCAAAGATGCGCGGCGGCCCCGAGCGCGGCTCAGGCCCGTCCGTCCCGGCTCCGGCTCGGTGTAAGGACAAGGCAAGGGGCGGGACGGGCCCGGCCCTGGGGCCAGGCCGGCGGCTCTGCCCTTCCTCCGCCGTCCCCATCGCCACCGACCGTGGAGGGCGGCACCGCGCGGGGGCCGCCCGCCTGCTCCGGCCCTCGCCGGCCGGCGCGCCGAGTAACTGGTCCCGCAGCCCCTTAACGCCCAACCCCGAGCGCCCGCGGCCTGCCTCCGCCTCACCTGCCGTGCGGGAGGGTGGGAAGCAGCCGGGGGCTCGCCGCGGCCCCGCTCCGCTGCCCGGGCCCGGTCACAGGCCCTCATGGCGCCCGCCGCCGCCTGCCGTTGCTGTGGCAACCAACCGCCACACAGCGACGGCGGCGAGCCTGCTCCGCCCTCCCCATTGGCCGATGCTCTTGTCAGTCAGCGTGGAGTCCCGCCCCCTTCGAGACATGGGCCCCGCGGGCTGAGGGGAGCGGCGGCGGCGGCGGCCGTCCCGGGGCGGTCAGGGCGCCCGGGCCCGGGCCCCCCTGCACCCCTTCTAGTAGAGTCCATCGCACCAGCAAGCGGCTCCACCGCCAGGAACCGCAGCCGGAGCTCCCCTCCGCGTCCCCTCCGCGTCCCCTCCGCGTCCCCTCCGCGTCCCCTCCGCGTCCCCTCCGCAGCCTCCTCCGAGCCCAGGCCGCCCCTCTCCCCTCAGCCTTGGGGTTCGTCCCCGAACACCTGAGCCTGCTGCAATGGTCCCGCCCGGCAGCTCTGGGGACCCGCTCCGGGTGTCCGGTCGGGGCTGCGGGGTGAGCTCTCCTCGGCTGCAGCCTCACCGGTTGCCTTTGCTCCCCCGTGTCCTCCCCACCCTCCTGCCCGCCGCTCGGTGGTGCCACTTGGTCTCTTTATCTTTAAAAAAAATACTTTAGCATCCCAGCGACGCGAGCGCTTTTTAGCTGCAAAAAGACCCGTATCGGAGTGTGCACCCGGGTTAGCGCGGGTCGTTTGCTGCAGCCGGGAGGTGGCAGCGGGGGGACGCGGGTGCTGCCGGGGCTGTGCTGCGTTACAGCGGGCGGAGGAGGCGTCCCCGGCGGGCGGGAGCACGCGTTCGGGTAAACGAGGAGCTGTTGTGCAAGAAGGTGCTTGGAAACTCCGAGAAGTGGGAGTTGTTAAAACGGTGCTGCTGGTTTAAAGGGAAAACAAAAGACTGGCAACAGCTACGTGTGGAAAAACAAACAACCAACCGGTTAATGTAGTCAGCTTCTTTTTCACGTTTATATGTGCATAAAATCCATAGTCTGGGCTGAAATAAGGGACTTTGTTTGCGTGGTGCTCTAGTTAATGTAATATAATAATTGTGTATGGTAATGCACAATGCCGTATTATTTATTTTTTCCGTATATGGATGATGTAGTCAAATTTATTTTTCTTTCTTTATACGCTCTGCTTTAAGGTTAGCCTCGGGATTCAGACATACCTGTCTTGCGGACTGTTTCTTCTAACTGCGGTCTGTTTTCAGCTTCTGAAATAACTTTTGGTTTGTCTTGTTCTGATTTTGTTTTTGTGAGTATAAGGGGGTTTTTTTGGTAAGACCTTATTGATTGAAAGTTATTAACTTCCTTGAATATTGGTGCATTTGACACCTGAGTGCAACTGAAAGAAAAGGTGACTTGTTTTTAATCAAAGGCTAATTACCTGACTTGATTTCTTCCTCTCCCTCTCTCTGTTACTTTTGTGTTTTGTCACAAGTGCCGCACAAACCCCACGGCTGTAGCGGGCACCAGTTATAAGCTCAGTGGAGGAGGCAAGGTTTAAGACTACGTGGAATTTGAACCACCCTGTTTCCTCTGAGGTTTGGTCCCCTCCAAGGCCAGGGGCAGGAGTCCTCTGCTGAAGTCACCACCACATCCACCATGCAGAAATTAGGCATGTAAGGTGATTAAAAATAAAGTAATTTTGAACAGCCTTTAAATATGAAATGAGTTTTATATGAGTTCAGTGGGAATAAAAATAGCTTTCATTCTGCCTCTATAAAAACTGAAGACTTTTGTGAAATATAGGTGATGAGGAGGGAAGAGGAATAATTTTAAAGAGGCTCCATTGGACCTATATGGTCATAGTTACTCCAAACTTTACATTAATTCATTTCTAAGGCACGTCATTATTTTAGTGCCAAAACATGTTGAATGACGGGTTGCAGCCAATATGTTGCTGTAATGTTATCTTTACGCTCTAGTTTTGTTTTACATTTGTGTCTCGCTCCTATCATTACACTAAACAGTGTCTATTTAAGAGCTTTTGTCTAGTACTTGGATGAGATTCAGCTGCTTTTTTTTTTTTAATCTTCTGAGAAAAGGGAAATTTAGAAAAGGCATCGACAGAAAACTCTTCAAACTGCCTATGGACCGGATCTAGTGCTGGGGGAGTGGTGCGGCTCCCTGCAGGAGCTCGGTTTCAGCTTGCGTGAGGACACGCTAAAACCACCCTGGGGCACCTCTGACGCGCCATTGAGGCAGAGGTAGTTTTTGAGCCCAAAGCGTCTTTGATCAGCGATAAGCAAGACTGTCCATGGCTGCCTGATGGCTACTGCTCTCAGAGGCAGCTTCTCGTATTTGCGTTTTATAGACAAATGGTATTTCATCAAAATCTTGATGAAATGAGGTTGTCGACTTCTTCCCTTCCGGAAGAAGATCACAAGACTGTAAATTTAGCTCTTTCAAAAGGGGAAACTGTGTAAATACCATTGCCTCCAGGTCAGGTGGATAATAGTACAAAACTGAACTTCTGTAGATGGAAGCGTTTGGTGGAATTCAGTTTCGATTTTGAACAGCCTGGTGAAGTAGAGGCACCCTGATCCTTTAGTAGTCTTTGTTGGTTTTAAATGATGTATCATGGCAGTTAGCAACTCATCAGCATTGCACCACGGTCAGAAATGTCTCAATTCTTTTTTTTTTTTTTTTTTTAACATCCTCTTTTAGATTTGCTGTCACTTTGCATTCAAAAACCATGCACTTTTCCAGTGGGATCACTTCTGTTTTAAAAAGAAAAAAAATGGGGAACTAAATCATGTGTATGTCAGGGTTTGTTTTTTTTTTTTTTTCCACACAGGCAGCAGTGAAGAAGAGCATGTCAGAATCTATTCTGCTAAGGCAGCTGTAGTAGGAGAGTCCTGGGCTATGTGGTTGTCTGCCTCTCTTACCCTACCAGGATTGGTAAGTCTGGGCTTCTTGTGCTTTTTTTTCCCTCATGCTTTGCTCCAGAATGCAGGCACCGCTTACTTTATTTGAAAGAAAGCAGTTTTGCTAAGGTTACCGTATTTTAGCTCTTACATTAGCACTATGAGCATTTTCAAAGCAATACAGCAAAATTTTTTGGCATGTAAGGATCTGGGTACCTGTGTCGTGTTTTTCGGAAGCAAATGAGGCACGCAGCATTCCAAATTCCATTGACGTGCAGCAAGAGTTAGACTGCCAAGTACTCTTGTCTCTTTCTAAAATGGCACTTGGTTTCCTAAGGCCCTTAAGTGCTTAAGAAAACGTTGTCCTACTTTTTGCATATGTAAATGATTCTGTAGATGAACAGTCGTGCTAACGTAACCAGGAGCTTAAGCTAAAAAAGAACCTCGAAAAAGAAAAAAGCAAACAGTCGTACTGTGGCAATGTTTAAATTTAGGAGGGAAGTCGAAAATTTCCATCTCTCAAGTAATTAGAGTTTTAGAATAGCTTTCTGGAAGGAGTACTGGGATTAAAAAAACCCCAGTGACCCGGTGTATCAAGTTTCACTGCAGAACAAATAAGCCAGGGTATATGGTTTGGTTGCTGATAGTTAGAAGCAAATGAGTAGGGTGAGGAGGATTTTTCCAGTTATATATCAAATATCATAGGAAGTTTGCAGAGGTTTTGTTTGTGTGGAGAGCTATCTAGTGACCTGCATGGCGTTACTTTTCACAGTGCCGGCAATTCACATCAGTAGTATTAAGCCTTAACTTTCCATGATATAAGTAGAGTTTTGGGGTATGTCGTGTTCTTCGGGAGATTTACTATGGACTCTTCAGTAAAACTGCCTCATCCCTTGCCTCTCCCCACTATGTCAAACCATGAGCGCGCTAGAGGTGTGTGAAGGTACTTGAAATATGTGGAGATTAAAAAGACATTTGAAGAACAGAGGGATTGTCTTGTGTTCATCTTTCCCTTTCCTCCGTACGAGGAGTGGCGATGGTCTTTTCCTTAGGGATTTAGGTCAGCCTTGGCTCTGAATGGAAAGATCCCCTTTGATTTTAACAGTAGGTGAATTGAAAAGGAACGATAAGGAGTCATTAAACGAAGGAGATTATTTTGAGACGTATTGGCTAGCTTTTAATTATTCACGTGCATTTAGTAAAACTGTGGAGCCTATAGATACACAAACATACTACTCATCACCATAATGGGGAAGACAAATTAACTATTTATATCTTTTAAAATCATCATTAAGAGGGACTCTAAAAGCATTTGTATATGTGAAGTGCATTTTGGATGCAGTTTTCTTATACTTTAAGAACCATCAGCATCTTTTGAAGCTCCTTAGCATCTCACAGGAGGGCTCAGGCCAATTCAGAATGAACCTCTACGTCTGAATTTGATTGTGATTTCCTTCCTGCGTCACCTCTTTAGTTCTTAGAAATTGTTGTCTTTCAATGGAAAAAGCTGATTTGCCGCTGATGGTAGTGATATAGACAAGTAAAATAATCTTGCTGATTTTTACAGCTCGTAGGTATGATCTGTCTCAACTAGCCACAATGCAGAAGAGATACCTAGGAACAGAAGTGATACTACAGATGAACCACCTAGTTAAAGCCCTTCCTATATCTTCAGAATTACTTTTTTTGTTGACATGGTATAGAGGTTAAAATCGTAGAAAAGCATGCAGTTTACTGTTTACTAAAAAGAAATATTCTAGAGAAAAAGAAAAACCACAAACAGGCTTTATAAAAAGTACATTGTTCATTTTTTTTGTTATTATTCCTCTTTTTCCAAGTAAGTTTGAGGTACTCTGCCTGTCTGTCTTTCACTCGCAGGAGTACATGGGACTCTGGTGATTAGACTGTTACTCACACTTGTCATCATGTTGGCAGAAGGCATCTTAACTGGACTCGTATATAAGGACAGCTGTCATCAAGATAAGCCTCGCAAATATCATGCATCCAAAAAGGATAAAGAGGGAATCTGGAGACAGAAACTTGTAGACAACCCAAAAATTAAAGGCTTTCCTGATGGACATGAGAAGCAGGATGAGATCTCTGCTAAAAGTGGCAAAATGGAACACAGGAGCAGTCCTCAGTGGAGATCCATAAAAGAGGTACCTGCAAAAGATCAGAAAACACTTGTTAAAGGAACCGTGTCACCAGCTTTGCATATCCCCAGAAGAGACCAACATACCGAACAGATGGATTTGTATAGATCCTGGTCATGCAACAGCATTTATCAAAACTACCCGGACTTACATATTGGGGGAGACCATGTGGGGGACCATACGTGTGATTCAGGTTGTGTTTTGGACCATGTGTGTGATGAACTTCCCAATGGCCCTGTTTTACTGTCCGTAGATATTCCTCTAGGTCAGTCCCCTCTATGTGAGCATCCCGAAAAGCCAAGTATAAAGTCCCTGCCTGGCGATGAAGCTGGAGAAAGGAGCATCATGCTCTGTGAGGAGCCTCTTTCAAACTCCGTGCTCAACAAGTACATGGAAACAAAAGTGGCAGAGCTCTATAAACAGTTCTTTGAAGAAAACTTGACCAGGTGTGGTTCTGTAACAAACCTCCTCACTTGCAGTTTGATAAGGAATAATCTGAATCAGATAAGCTTTCAGATAGCCCAGGAGCAGAATACAGAAACATCAAAAGCCAGAGAAGTGCTCTTGCACTCTTTAGCTTTGTTTAGTTTGCGCAACACTACCAATAGGAATAGCTCTGAATTCAGCACTCCAGACTTACAAATCTCAAACCCCACCTGTGTGAAAAAGAGGATGCAGTTTACCTCGTGACTGATCTACTTAGCTGAAGAGATGGATATGATTCGGATATGAATATTTCACTCTAAGGTTAGGTTGGGAAATGAAAACATTTACACACTACAGACTTTTTCAAATAAATATTTTAACACTTAAACCATACTTTGTTAGCAGAGGAAGTAAAGGTCACCGTTTTCTTTTTTTCTAATACAGAATTTGAAATTAATTTCTCTCTAAAATGCTAGTCGACTATATTTTTATAATGTATATGTTCTCCTCCTAAGACTCTGGCTGTGTGAGTAACTGTATTCATGTACCGTCGGATTTACTCCTGTGAGAAAAATCAACAAAGATGTGTGCTGGTAAAACTTTGACCTAAGAGACTGATCCAGCCGGCCAGTAAGTAAGAGTCAAGTTGTCTTTGCTGGGCTTTGGATTGGGCTATAGAGTTGAAGCCCAAGTTTTGGACATTCAGGTTCAAATTCTGCTCCTGCAAAGCTTGGTCACAGTGGCCGAGAAAATATTTCTTTGGTTTGAAAATCTTGTCAGCAGATGGAGGTGTTCAGGACTCTGGATTATTTTGTACATATTATTATACGTAGGAAATGTATCGACATGAAACATGAATGAAGATGCTGATATTATTGCATGCTTGTACTGCATAGGGGGACTATGTTACAATGTAAATCTAGGTGAAATCATTGATCGAGATTGTAAAAGTATTTAATTTTCTGTAAAAAATTTTTTCCTTTTAAATAAATCCTTACCTCTTCAATGAAATCCACTCAGCTTTTTGTCAGTATGTTATTATTTTATGATCCATTTGCATTTTTAGTAAATGGACTCTGCCTTTATTTCCTTGGAGATGAAGCTCCTGCAACCTCAACAAGCTAGGATGACTGCAGTGTTCCCGAAAAGGTAATGGAAGATTTCTTAATCTTCATTTGGAAATTTAAATGCAGATTTTGATATGGAAATTTCATTACTTAGCTTTCAAACCCATTTTCTTCCTTTTCTATTACTTCTTCTCCATAAGTGTTTCAACTGGAGATTACGTGTCACCACTGTGAAATGACAAATTAGACTGTTACCTGGTCCGCAGAAGTTTCCTTCTGGTAAGGACGCCTCTTTGCTTGCACTATGAGTGAGCGCGGTTTGACACGCCTGCAGTTCTGGGTTTGCAATCATGAAATCCAAATCCAAAATCTGGCAACAAACTATATTTGCGCAGTTGTAAGCTCTGTAACGCACTATGTGCTAGTTAAATCATTTTATCCGGTTCCTGATGCCACTCAATGCGTAGGGATGGGATCAGTTAGAAAGCAGAGCTGCTCGGTGAAACTTGCAATGAAACAACTAACATAAACCAAACCCTTCTTTGTCTTAATCTCTTAAACTCTGCTGCATAATGTGCATTTTTTAAAATCTTTGTCACCCCTCTAAGAGAATATGAAGGATCTTGTGATCTGTAGGTAATAATACATCAAATGCAAACATATTTGTGTTTGTAAATCAAGGCCCTTGACATCTGATCAGTCCTTTGAAGAGATCAAAGTTGTTTGTTGGGTTTTTTGCTTGTTTGTTTTTTTTTTTTTTTTAAATCCAGCACCTTTAGTTGTTGGGCTTTTTTTAAAATCATCTCTGAGCTGGCATTTATAATGAAAACATCGGTAGGCTTGAAAGGATGCTTCGGAACATTGAGAAGATCTGAATTCACAGGGATGCACCTTGAAGTAATTTAGCTTATTAATTAGTTGCATTTACTGGAATAGAAACTGTATGATGGGGCTGAGAGTTAAAATTGTACCTGGTTTGGCCTATACAGAGAAGGAAATTTGCAGAAAAAAGTGCACCGGACCCTTAGTAATCTGTACCTATGTAAAGACCGCGCCTTCGTGGCATGGGGCTTCTTGAGGAGGAGGAGGAGGATGCAACTGCCGCTGTGTGCATCACTGTATGTGCTGCCAAACAGTCTGGAAAGGGAGCTACAAAACTTTCTTGTAGCTTAAGATTTTTAACCTTTTCTGATGCCTTGCAATGTCTTTTCGGATTGGTGGAACTTAACTAAAGTGCGTGGCTCAATGAATTTACGTACGTAACGTCTAACCCGCGTTCAGATGCGAGCTTGTGGGGTTTCATAGGGCGTGTATGTTCAAATTCGAAATCAAAGCTCCAAAATAAAGCACAAAATAAATAATTGGCCGTCAAGGCTACTCAGGCTGACAGATGGTCTGAACGCGCCTCTCTAATCGTCGAGCCAATTCCGCATCTGAGCAGAGTGAATACCCCTGGTTTGAAGGTGTTTCCCAGCTTTTTATATACTTTGATTTTAGAGCCGTAGGAAGATGGGCACTCTGCTTCTCTGGAATTGCCTTGAAAGCTGGGCATTCATTTCCCTCAGCTGCCTTTGAAAACCCTGTTCCTGCTCTTTGTTTCTCACCTCGAATTGTTGAGTTGTTTCTCAACTTTCAATCTTCTATGTTATTTTTGCAGGTAGACTTGTCCGTGATAGCATTGTGGTAGGATGGGTATTTTCAGACAGATGAAAGAAAAGGGAGATTGCTGTAGTGTGGCGACTGGCAGGATTGAGAAGAATCTGCTCCTGTGGGAAAAGTGATCTGGGTGGCCAAAGTAAGAACCTCTCTCTCCTGATTAAAATAACAGGCAAAAGCAACTCCTGCTGAGTATGTAGCAAATAATTAAACAAAATCGGACTTGTACGTGTCCAAGACGTGAGTGAACATCCCTTGCTTGGTCAAAAGTTCCGTTGACCTTAGTGGCACAAGGAGTGTAAGCAATACTGAAACAGGTCCCTGTTTTCTAAGAGGGTGATAGGAAAGGATGCTTTGCTTTCACTATGCATTGCCCTCATTCCACGTGTGTCTCGTTAATCATCTCCTCAGCACCCAAAGTCAAGTCAGGAGTCCTTTGGAAGAGGCCGAATGACTTCATTAAATTCTGGAGGAGTCCAGAGTGGCCAGCACTCTGAAGTCTGCCTTGGTAGAGGTGCAGAGAATAAGTTAACTGAGGGTGAGAGGAAAAATATTCCGAAGGGCATCAGTAAGCAAAGGGTTCGCAATTAACCATAGAAAAAAGTGCTCTGTGGCATTTGTGCTGCCTTGTCCTAGCCCTTGATTTCCCCTGGGATGTATTTATAGTTCAAGCCAAAGTCTTGAAAGAAGTTAATTGCACAAGGTTCTTCCTCAGGAAATGTGGAAGTCAGAGTTTAGAGCTGAGGTCCAGACTCTGGTCATTTTTCTATCCTTCCCAGCCCTGAGAAACGCGTTCGAGGAGACCTGTTCTTCTCTCCTGCTAACCTCCGAATCCTAGCCCTGGATATTAAAGTCAACTGCGGTTTCAATGTTGATGTTAACAGAAGCAGCAGAAGCCGCTGAGCATCGTCAGCTGCTACAGTGGGAGAAACCCTGATGGACCTGCTTCTCCCATCGCCATTAAAGAAACCGAGTGGCAGAAGAAAATACGGAAATGAATATTCCATATTTGGCAGAATCTGAGGTTACCGTGAAGCTGTGTCCACCCTATACCTTTTCAGGACTGGTTTCAGAGCCCCTTTTTGAATTAGTTTTATCAAATATGTGGACACTTTTAGCTATAATGGAAATGTTAGAATGAACAGAAAGCACCACAAGCAGTGTTATGAGAAAAGCTTGTTATCTGTAGCCTTTCTTGGAACGATAGCCTGTATCACAACCTGATGGAGGCGAGGAGCGTGTTACAGAACGCGTGACAGCAGCTACGCTGACACCAGCCATGCTTCGGATGCAGATGAAGCGAGGCTACGTCTAGCACCTGTGAGGATAATGCAGGACTTTATTGCAGGCATGCTTTTGGGTTTTGTTTTTCTAACAGCAAAACATAAGATGCCTTTGTTGTTAGAATTTTAATAAATGAACAGTTTGGAGGAGGGAACGGGAAAATGAATTTTTGGCTAATTTATGTAGCTACTTAGCACAATAACGTGTGTTTTAGCAGTGCAAACGAAGACGTAGGTAAATGCACATTGCTAATGTACAGTACCGCAGACTATATTTTGCTACCGATGCTATGCAGTTTTGCCCATGGTAAAGTATTGCCTATGTACTTTTTCCACCCAGCATTTGTTGCTCTGGTTTAATCCAAACTTTAAATAACTTTTCGAAATTCACTTCTCTTTGTAGGAAGAAAGATATCTGCGGTGTTGCTGCAGAATACATTTTAGGAGCAAAATCTGGTGATTTCTGGAAACATGAGACAAACATGTTTATTATTAACTTAGATACTATTTTTAGTTCCGTTTTATTTTAATTGACATGTTTCAATCCATGACATGCTTTACATTCATTTATGTTCGTAAGATACCGAGTGCCATTCTGAATTTAAGTGAGTGAAACCCCATCGGCTGCGCTGGAGCTGTGCCCGTTTTCACTAGCAGGAAAAATGGCTCCGTGAACTCCAATTACGTGCGGAAAATCGCTTAAAAGGTGTGCTTTTCCAGAGCGCTGAAGGACAGCAGCTGTATTTTATTACAAATGAAAGCAGTGCTGTATTTTACAGGTCAGATACATAAGGCCAAATTCTGGCTGACAGGTACGTTTATCCACGCGCCAGAAAATCTGAAATTGAAGGAGAAATACTGGCAGGGAATTTTTGCTTTCATTTCCAGTTCTCATTCCATGTTCCCACAGAGGAGTCTGCATCAGGTACTGGAACCGGGACCCTGGTGTAAACTGGGCTCTTTAGTTCAATCTCCCCAGTTAACCGAGAGCTCTGGTCAGGAGGTCATTCCCCAGCCGTGGTGGGGTAGAAGCCCCTACAGAAGGTGACTTCACCTACCTGGGTCTGTAAGAGGGGTTCTTACACGCCAGATCGACATTAATGTTTTTTCTGATATCTATTAAGTAGTCAAATGATGATATCTAGTGGTGGTTTCCTTTAGTACCTTTTAGTTCAGGATTTCCAGAGGTTTACAACCACTTTGCAAATGAAACTCAAAGTCCACCTCTCTCTGGAGAGAGGATTATTTCCCACAGAAGAGATGCCCGGGTGTGCAGAATAACGGCTTCCATCAGTTGATGTTCTTGTATTCTGCAGGTTGAAATCTAGAAAGATGGAATCCAGCTTTCTCTCCACTGGTGTATATATGAAATTGTAATTTTTTTTTTTCTTTCTGTTTTGCTCCTAATTTCCATATAGGTTTCCAAAATTTAGCTATTTGATTTTAATTAACCTAATTTTCTTTTTCTTTACCGGAAGAACCTCACCACTTCATTCCTGCCTGCATCTCCTTTGAGTTAATTCATTTGTGATAACCCCCTCAATCTATTGGGAATATAAATCACCGGCGTGGGTCAGCAGCCGCTCGGTAAATGAGTGCCCAGCTGCTGACAAACTCTGCCACTACCGCACAGCATGTCCTGGCTGCCTGCGGGCTTCGAAGCGGAAATAAAAGTATTTAGTATTGACTTATGAATCCCAAGAGGCCAAAGACATTCCTTCTTCCGTCCCGTCCCGCGTAGGGATTGCAGATATTCCCCCTTCGCCTGAGGGCTGTGCTCTGGGGAAGGCAAAAAGGCTGGAGGAATATTTGATGGAGTGGAGCGAGCCAGGGGGGGATTTGTGCATCAGTCAGCAGCAGGGCTGTCCGGAGCCGAGTTACTGAAATCTGCCCAAAACGTGCTGGGGCTCTTTTGTGGACTATGTCTACCAGGACTTTATTTTGCTTGGGATGCTTGTTTGGGGCTCTCTTTCAGGGAGAAAATACGGCACTGCTGTTGCGATCTTGTTAAATTGCCATTTCTTGGAAACAATCTGGCTTCTTGTCGCTTTTCCTGGGGCCTTATTTATTGATGTTTGTTTAAGTGCTGAAAGACAGTTGAGCAAGGGGCTGAGGAGCCTCACCTGGTGAACGGTAACTGCAGGAGACCAGAAGAGCTGGGGCTTTAAAACCAACCACAGAAGGAGCACTAAGACTGGCAGGCGTTTTTCGTGTCTCGTTAACGCTGCTTCCCCTTGAGGGTAAGTGGGAACAGCAGCTCTCCTAAATACAGCTCCAGTTCTGTGACATTGAAATATGCGGCTCTGAACTCGCTGAAACTCTGTTTGCTCCGTCCGTCAGCGGTGCTGGCACGTTAGCCCATGCCGGCTGACGTGTTTATTTTGGTAGCGTCGCTGCAGATGAATTAACCCCAAAGAAGGCTGCTAGCTTTAATTTCTCTCTGCTATTGGCATGGGACTGGAAACCCTAGCTTTGCTGTGAATGTGGGGTTTATTCATGGAAGCTGAAGTTCTTGACTTCACATAAAGACGCGTGGCATGGCTCTACTTCACTTCTCATGCTTTTGTGTTGGGCTTTTCTGCAGGCTCTCAGGGCTTACCGTACCCAGCTGCAGGAAGCTCCGTGGGTTTCCCAAGTTCTAAGGCACAGCATGTAGAATCATAGGATTATAGAATTGCTTAGGGTTCCCTGTGACGGAAATGCACCCACGGAATATCGCTGACGTGCAGGCTCTGACTTACTATTTAGGAGTCCTTGATGCTCCTCAAAAAATTTCTTGGTTTGTGCAATAATATAATTTCTTAATACGCTGTGTTGCTATTTTTTGTTCTCATTCCCCATCTGCAGTGACTACACACTTCTGCTTTCCAGTGCCAAATTTCTAAAACACACTGACCATCCATTGACTTGCTCTGTCCGTTGCTCAACCCTATGAAGTGGGTGATTCAATAATTACTACTCTGAGATGTGACCAAGCTAACAACGAAGAGTGAGAAAGCCCAGGCTCATGCCTGCCCTCACTCTTTTTTGTGTACATAAACTATATTATTGCTTCGTTTCGAATGAATAACCTTTGTGAACTTAATGGAACAGGGAACATAACTGCAAACTAATTTCCAAAAAAATCTTGGCTTGAAGTTTTAAATGAACGGATCCTGTTCATTCTTATTCCTCTTTCCTGTGAGCTGAATTACAAAAAACCTTTCCTGGAACAGAAAATGAAAATTTTAGTGTTGCATATGCAAAAATTGTGCAAGTTAAACTGTAAGATGATGTGCCTGGCTGTTTGCGCTGGTGGCGTTTGAATGCGGAAAAAGGGAGCCGACAGCACTCGGGTTCCTTTGCCAACATTCACCCCTCGAGTCCAGCCATTAAACATAAAGTACGGGTCGCTGATCGCAGGCAATGCCATTGCGTCGAAACGCCGTTCGGAGAGATTTGTCGAATATTTTTATAGAACAAGTACATCCTAGGGAGTAGCCGCCTGCTTATGTTTATTCCACAAAAAGAAACCAAAGGCTGCATTCAGCAGATAAAGGACTTTTATGAAGTAGCCATCTCCTGAGGGTGCATCTCCAGCCTACCCTGGGGCGCGTCGCAGCGCATGGGACCGGAGTGCGGTGTCCAGGGAGAGCAGCGTGGTGCTCGGGAAGCCAGCGCATGGGGACTGATCTCCACACCGAGTTGAAGTCCCTGACTTAGAATATCCATGATATCCCGAGTAAATATACAGTCTTCAGGAGGCGGGATGTGCTCACACCTCTGTCTGAGGTGAAGAAATGTTGTGCTGATGTATATTGGATCTACTACAGCTTTATTGCAAGGCGTTTGTGGTCATAGGTTTTCATGCAGGTGGCACTGCAGTTTGCCTGCTGGCATCACGTAGCCTGATTCCCTGCGTTCGTTTTCCTCTTTGGCTCTTGCCTTATTTTGGGATTGCACAACTGTCGTGACTTTGCACCATGACAGCAGTAATATTCAGCATTTGGTTTGCCCAGGCTTGTGTATTTTCCAGTGGGTGGCTGGCAGTTTGGTCAGGGGACAGGAAGAGCTGAGTAAACTGGCAGAAAATGGTGAGCGAGAAGAATTTCTTCCATCCTCCCCCACCGCTGAGGCTGTGTGTGAGTGTGAAGGAAAGCCCCAAGAGCGGCAACGGAGAGGAAGCAGCTGATATTCCTCACCCCTCCCAGCAGCCAGACCACAGCTGAAGAAAGGATGGAGCTTTGCAAAAGCGTTGACGTGACCCATGGGCACGACCCATGCTCGTCCTACCAGGACAGGTTCCTGCAGGAGTTTGTTCCTCGCACCATGCGATGCCTTCCAGTCTTGTTATGTGCAATGCCGAAGGCCAGAGCAGGAAAAATCTTCAGCTGTGCTCTCATGAGGAGGGTTTGAAGGGTTCTTGGAAGTCCTATTGGTTTGGGCTCCTAATGAATGAGGAACAACTTCCATGCCATGGTCGATTCAAGGGGACTGCGCTTCCTCGGGTTGGACTCAGCCTCTGAGTCTCTTGGACTGACCCACCGTACAGCACCGTGGCCTGGAGATTTTCTGCACAGATTTGAGATCTTCACTCTAATTTGATCACCTAAAAAGTAATGAGTATGGAAAGTATTATTTAATGGAAGAAATCTCACACCACCTCTTGAACGTGAATCTGATTTGCGATTATGTGAGTTCTGGATGCGTCTCTGGGAAAGTTTGGAGTTTAAGTTAGACAAATAGTTTTCAGATTACCAAAAAGCACAAGTATTGCTTGTTTTATCGAGGCCACAGTTACAGGCTTCTCCAGCTATAATTATGAAGACAAAATACCGAAGGCCATTTCGTTTACAAGTCGTTTAAGCAATTGCGCAAAACGCTCAAGCTGTTATTGACAAAAGCAGAATCCAAGCAGCAGTCAGTGCCAAAATGATTAAAGCAGTACTCAGCCCGCAACTGCGCTATAGGAATTCTTTAAGACCATGTTAATTAGGCAGTTGTTAAACGTAAAGCTGGAACGCAGTCCGTTTGCAAGGCTGCTGCCTGAACGCTGCGTCGCGGGGAGCGTAACCAGGCTGCTGTGTCTGCGGTGAGAGCAGTATGGAAACCATATGGAAACTGTACCGAAGCTGCATGGGAACAGAGTAGGTGCAAGGCAAGGATAACATGGATCATCCTCCTAATATTGATACGGGAGGGACTATTTGTTGAACCTCCTCCGTTTAGGCACGGTGTCAGTGATAAATCTGTGATTTTCAAGTCGGCGCAATGTTAAGCAATGAACGGCAAGATTTGCATCTGGCGTCGTATACGTTTCCTGTAGCTTCCTGATGATGAGAGTGTGCGTACAGAGAATGTCTTATTCTTCTCATTTATTCTTCTTCACTCATTCCTTATTAACATTGAATTTCCTCACTGTAATTTTGTTCAAATTCTTGTTAACACCAGGTTTTTGAATGAAGTCCCAGATGTTAAATTAAAAACGCATTCTTGCCTGGGCTCTGTGGGGTGCGCAGGAGTTAGGCAGCACGTCGATCCATCCGCCTCGCCGCAACGCCAAGTTAGCTTCTCAATATATCCACGGCCTGTGATACTCCGAGAAACCCCCATGCTATGGCTTTGAGTCTTAAGGGGTTTTCCATTCCTGCTGTCCAGAAAAGCCGCAAGCGCGATGATGCTTCCCAGCAAGGGCCGTGTGATGAGGGGCTGGCTCTTAATTTCAGTTCTGATTAAATCTTCTCGCTAAACTGCTTGTCTGCGTTACGTGTGTTCTGTGTTTGCTCGCAGGCTTGCGTGTGGATGGAAATGTATACTCTTCTGTCCCGGCTTCTTCGGAAAGAAGATCAGTATTTTATGCACGGTCTTCACTGGGCATATTAAAATGTAATGGAAAATGCAGGCAATGAGGAGGAGAAGCTGAAAACCAAGGTGATTATATGTGAAAATATGAGGGGTTTCCATTCTGATGGGGGGGGAAGATTTTGCACATCTCAAAAGATTTTGAAATGAGAAAGGCTTTCTCCTTCAATTTTAGACAACGCATCGAAACACGTGGCCGTTCTTCTGATCTCAGTGGGAAAAATCATGTTGACGTACCAAATGGAGATATCAATAACGCTTATTTTTTCACAATGAGCTGATTATATGGAGCGCACATGTAACTTTTTAGGAGCTTTTTTATGTGTGTCCCGCAGCTTTTGTCGGAGAGCTGCGTTGGTTACAGCGCAGAACCAGCTCAAATGAGGAGGTAGATCTGAATTTCCACTGGGGGTGAAGAGGGAACCAAACTGCCATCCTGGTTTAGCTTTTTCAGAGAGGCTCCTGGATGTTAATTTGCTTGCAGAGCAGAATGCTTTTAACGAAATCTGTTGGCTGTTTTGTGCCAAAAAGGAAGGGTTTTGAGGGTAAACTGGAAAAAAAGGTTTACTTCAAAAAGGGAGGGGGAAAAAAAAAAAGGTGATAACACTAATAATAATAATCATCTGGGTGATCCCAAACATCATCTGGGTGAGCTCTAAACAAAATTCATAGAATTCAGCATGGCACGCTGAAGGGTTTCCCCGGAGAAAGCCAGGAGCTCCCGCAGGGATAATCCACTGTGTTACTTCTGGGGCTGCCCGTGGTCGGAAGGTAGCTGTTCCCTGGCGGAAAAGATGCAGAAATCATTTGTCTTCTGAGAAATATATGAGGTGAAAAATTGATTGCTGTATCACGCCTACAGCATCAAAGTCAAAAAGTCTTGGAAGTGGGTGTAGGGTAGGTAAGGGACTAGGATCTACTCATGGTTTTTGAAGAGCAGGGGATTTACAGAACTAGACTTGTCCCAGGTTGACCAGAAGTGGTAACGCAGTCGGAGCCAAAATAATTTTTGGAAAGAAGGCGCAGAAGGGCAGTTTGCGTTGGGAGGATTGCTGGTGCGGGGGAGAGCATCCCTGCTGCGCTGCCGGGAGCCGTGGCTCGGTGGCCGCGGGGTGTTTGGGCGATGGGCAAATAGCTAGGGGGAACATGGAGAGTTCCACGTTCCTGGAGGTCCTGCGGAGGTGGCTGAGGTCCTGCGGAGATGGCAAAGGTTGAAACGTAACAGAGACCAGCGTGGGCTATTTTGCCAAATCAAGTTTTCCTATTTAGCACACTATGCACAAGCAGAAGGCATTCGCTCTTTAAGAGAAAACAAAACCATACTGAGAATGGACACGATGTCTCTGCATTTAAATAATTTCTGGAAACATTAAACTTTCATGTTCTAGAAATAGAAAAAGAAGTCTTAGCCTTTCGGAGGTTGGTAAGCACCACAAGTATTTATCTGAAAATCTCTTTATTCCTGAAACCAGAGGTAGAACCGCTGTGGCCCAAGGTGGCCCTGTCCCTGCTGGCAGCACTGGCGCTGGGTTCGTGCTGTCCCGGGATGCCGCAGATCTGGCTTTTTCTTCTATGAAAGAAGAAGGGGTTCTGCTAGGTTTACCTGAACTGCACTGAAGAGTGGAAATCAGTGGGAGTCCCGCTGGTGGGAACTCCCGCAATCCCTTTGCAGCGAGAGGAAGGCGTCCGATGAGTTTTGAGCCTTTTTTGGGAGGATTATACAATGTGATTCTTTGTGCTGGATCTTTCTGGGAGGCCCCAATCCAACAGAAGATTTTCACGTGTTATTAACCATAAACTGTGAAACTTTGAGCACTTATAGTTGCGTGAATACTTAAATGATTTCCTGATTTGAGGCCCAAATAATAAGGCAAGTCTTCGCAGTACCGTAGCTAAAAGGTGCACCACAAATTATTTTTCTTTCCCCCCACATAAGGCGTGAGCTTATTCAAAGTTGGCTTTCATAAATTTCAGTGGCTGATATGTGAATTTCAGGAGGTGATAGAAATTGAGATTTAATTTACGATATTGATTTTTTCATGAAGTGATGCATGCATCCATCGCAAAAAAGAGGAGGCATAAGTTAGAATGTACTTAGACATAGTTACGCATCAGGAAGGTAAGAGAAAAGACTTCACATCTTTCACTCTCAAAGTAAGTAGAGAAAAATAATTTGTTGCAATTGATTACAGAGTATAATAGCAACAGGTAAAACGATTAATATAACGTAACGTTTTCACTGCAGGAGCCTGAATTCTGGTCCCTGTTACCATATCACACATTGCCCTGTTCTTCTCCGTCCTCTTCATCCCAGCAGCAGCAAGGTGCCCGTCAATACAATTACGGGGATCAGAATCGAGCCCTGAAAGCTAAAAATGTGGGAAAGCACATTACGTTAGAAAAAAAAATGAAACCATGTCAATACACATATGATCAAATGGTACTCGCGTTAAAAAGCCGTTCAATAATATCAATAGCCATTACAAGAGGAACGACACGTATTCTGTTATCGTAGGACTTCAGAAAAACATTTTGTCTTTGTCTTTTCATTTATTTATAACTAATATATAATGAACAGTGATACGTATAAGAATTTAAGGGAAGGAGCACGTCTATTTATATAGAACTTTAGGGTAAAACTGTTCAAAAGAGAAAAATGAGGAGTTTCAAAATCCTGAAAGCAAACTTGAAGGTTCTCGCTGTAACGAAATGCGATGTCCAAAATATTTGCAAAGAGCCTTTCGTTACCCTTGCACAGGTCTAGGTACCGCGAGCCACTAATCAGGTGGAGAAGGGCAACGGAGCTTTGAAGGAGATGCTCGGGGCTTTGCAGGATGGAGCCGGTTTGCAGAGAGGCGGCCCTGATCCATCCGCGTGGAGCTCGTTGCGGGGTTGCAGCCGTCGCTACAGAAAGGAGCAGAGAAGAAAGCAAGCGAAGCAGGTTCGTTAAAAGCCCAGCACAGGGTACTACTGGCTCAGGCTCTTCCCTCTGTCGGCATTTTATATCTTTTTCTGAAGACCCGCAGCGCGCTTTGCTCTGTTCAGAGAGCTTTGGTGAGCAGTCAAGGTAAATAAGCCCGCACGCACGCGCGTCTTCGCTTCACCCCTTAACCGTTGCTTCGTCCTTAAGGTCCTGATGTTATAAGTTAACTTTATTTTGAAAAATGAAGCGCATTTTAATGTGATCCTCTCCATTGACCTTCCTCAAATACTGTCCCAACTCCGCTGTTTTTTTCTGGTTCCATTATCAAACAGATATCGATCCTACGCACAAAAGCATTTCCCAGACGGTGCGGTCGAGCTCCACACTGCGGGTCCTTTTTCTGTTCGAGACACAAAGGTTGCATTTTGGCTTAAGGTAAATGTCAGCGAATAGTAACTTTCTTGCCTTTTTCCTGAGAATAGCAAAAATCAAAATGGATTGTTTGGGCCGGGGGGAACGGGACGTCGGCAAAACTCCCTTTCCCTGCCACCAAACTGGAACAAGTCTTCAAACTCCCGAGTTCAGCACCAAATATTTCAGCAGAAAGAGGAAATACGATGGCTTGGCATGCGAGCCCAGGCTCAGAACTGCTTCCACTGCTCTGAGCTCTGGCTGAGTAATTTCTTAATTACTTCTTAGCTGCTGTTAGGAGCACTGTCTTCTCCCTCCGTCAGAGCGACACGGGATCCCATCTCCCTGCCTCTTCCTCTCCTCCCCATCCCAGACCCTATGGAATCGAACTATGGAACAAAGATGGAGGAAAACCTGGTGGGATTCCTGTCCTCCAGGTGTCTGTCCTGCAGTTTTGTTTATTTTTTGAATTTACAAAGGGAGAACCGGCACCGAGTTTAAAACTCTGAGTTTGCTAGAAGACCGCTCTAGTGAGAGGAATGTTGCTTTGAAGGCAGCAAGCGTGGTAAAGGCACACTAGAAATTCAAATTAACCGTGGTAAAGTAGAAAGAAGTCGCTCCTAGAGCATGCCACTGCATCTCTCCTGTCTCCCAAAGCTTATCCTCCTCCTGCTTTACAAATCAGATGGGAAACAGGGAGCTCACGTGGTGCCGAGAAACCCAGGGTCTGTGTCTGCGTGATGTCGGGTTCTGGCTTCACAGCAGCAAAGTGGGTCACCGGCTCGTTAGTGGCAGCTCAATTTTGGTGTCATTTAGGCAGCTGAAGAGAAACAAGTAGGCCATCGATCAGCCTAGCGGCAGCCCGGGGCCTCCGTGTTTTAATTACATGTGCTCTTTGGAGCAAATTCATCCCTGTTGAAACACCGTCAACTTGAACGAAACTCCACAACTGGAGGAATTTGGACCAATATGGGGTTTTTTCCCCTCTGTGTATTAATACATCTAACACTGTTGCAAATAACTTTTTATTTTTCTGTCTCTCTGACTTTTCTAAGCAAGCTCACTCAGTTTTCAATGCCGTTTTCAAGTAGTGAAGAGAGACGAAGACAGCTTTTCCTGTTAGCCCTTATTGCAGGAGGAAGCTTTAAGCAGTGGTCGAAGGTTGCTCTCCCAGTGCAGGTGGCCTCTCCCAGCACAACGCTGGGGCTCTGTGTTTAGCATAAGCAAGCTGGGTGCTCTGCTTGATCTACCAAATGGAAACTGTGATTATCTGTAACGTTCCTGCCATGCCTTCTCTCCGTGGGCACTGGAGAACTCCAGTGAAGTCCACTGTAAGATGGGTCCGTTTCTGGATGGGGCTGGTTTATGTGGGACCTGTTCCATCAAAGCCCGGCTGCTCTGGCAGCAGTGAAGTTGATTCCCCCTCCACCCAAGAAGGGTTTCTGAGAGGCTGGAAGCCAAAATATGTCAAGAGTTAGGACTAAGATGCAATTTGTCTCTTTCTCAAGCGTGCATAGAGGTGGAGTTGGTCTAAGGGTGCAGGAGGCATTTCTTCAAGGAAGCCTCTGCAGGAGGAGCCGCTGCCTACCTGGGCACGTGGTGCCAAAGGGTGCGATTGTCCAGCTGGGTCTCCCAGCTGGAAACTAATGGACCAGGGAGGAGAGTCAATGCGAGGCGGAGCAGTTGCTCTTCTCTTTGCAGCAACCCACGCAACGAGGGCGAGCCGAGCTCCGGGGTCTCCAGCAGCGCTCCCAACCGCTCGCCCGCAGCAGCGGGAGTGGGAGCAGCCAGCGGCCAAACCCCCGTGGCAGACGGCTCCCAGGGCAAATGGAGGGGCAGAGGCCAGGGTGCAAAGCTGTGGCTGCTGTCCTAGCTGGGTCCTTGCTCTCCTCTATCCTCCAAGCCACGAGGGTCAGAGCCCTGCAGGGCTCCCCACCGATGCCGCTGCTGGGGGACACGGTGCCGGAGAACATCAGCTGGGCTGCCGAGGAAGCCCAGGGCAATGAATCCTCAGAGCACGCGTTTTTCTCTCTGGATTATCAGCATGTTCAAGTCCCCTTTGAAATCACGCTCTGGATCATGCTTGCATCCTTGGCCAAAATAGGTAAGGCATCTTGAGAGGGTGAGGAAGGGCGGGGGTCTCCGTGGGGATGGTGTGGGCAGGGGTGGCCTTTGCTTCACCTCTTCTCCAATCTTGGAGCCTGCGATAACATGCCACATCCTAATGATGCACATATACCCCCCAGTTGCGTTTTAGGTTGGAAATGACGGTTTTCCATCTGGAAGGTCACACCTGTGCATGGTGTTGCTCTTAGTAGGAAAACTATGGGGGTTTCCAGGGATTTTATTTAACTGCATTTCACACCAAGGCGCGCATTCACCTCCGTTAGCTTGCCAGCTGCGCTACGTGCAGGTTGTCCACTGATATCTTCATCTTAAGGTGAAGACTCCTTGGCCTTATAAAAGGGTGCTGCAAGGAATAATTCCGTCCATCTGCAGGGTATTATGCAGCCTAAAATAAAAATCTCTCTGCGTTAAGGAGGTTATCTGTGTAACGACACCTAAGAAACTATATTTTGTATGAATTTGACTTTTTTTTTTTTTTCCAAAACTGGGCATAGGAAAGTGAAAATTATATACAATTATATACAATTTCTTTTTTTTTCCAGAAATTGTGATCCCTTCTCTTAAATTACTGCTATAAAAGTTATTTTATAGCATTTTTTTCTTCTATTTTTTTTTCCTCAGAAGGCAGAACTCTCTGAGATTCATTTAGACCAGAATTTCTTTCAGATGGAAACGGTCTTTTTGTTTCTCTATTCTGCGTGTTGTATGATGACATCTCAACTCCACTAACATGCAAGAAGAAATAATAATGATCACAGATTTTTTTTTCCTTGTTATTCCTGTTCCAGTTTGGTTTGTTTCAATTATTTTCTTTTAATAACTCACCTCGAGTGCTTGCAGTGCTTGTCAGCATTTCTCTCTAACCCTGGGTGTTGCACAAGGCTGGCTTGGTTGGGCTTTTTTCAGTGTTGCCTTTAGCTTTAAGTGTTAATGATTAAATAATATTAAAAGTGGCACCATTTATAATTAGTGAGAACCCTTTTTGTGATTTTTTTTTTTTTTTTTTGACGTATGGAATCTGTATGGTGTTTAAAATTAGCAGCTGCTACTTACATTAGTGCTGAAGATGGCATGCTAATTAGATTACAGCACAAATAATTCCAAATACCTTTTTATTTATGCAGATTATTTACTTTTTCTATTTGCGTATTACCTAAAAATATAACTTTAACCTTATGCTGTGATGAAATGCAGTCTGAACCAACAGTAATTCTAGAAAATTTGGTGTTTTCAGTAATCTTTCAGATTTTCTAGCCAATTTCTGATTGAGCGACTTCACCTTCATTGTGCGCATTTATTACTCCTACTCCGAAGCATGGCCTGCTGAAGGTGGGACCACGGAAGCTTCCTCACCCCAGCAAGGAGCTGGTTGGTGCTCTTCAGCCAGTCTGGGCTGACGAGATAATACGTTTTTCTTTTTTTTTCCTGTTCATCCCCTTCCAGGGTTTCATCTATATAACAAGCTGCCTTCTGTCGTTCCCGAAAGCTGTTTATTGATATTTGTAGGACTCATCATGGGGGGAATCATCTACGGCTTAAACGACAAGTCACCGCCTGTTATGGACAGTGACATCTTTTTTCTCTACCTGCTGCCACCCATCGTCCTTGATGCAGGGTACTTCATGCCCAGCCGTCCCTTTTTTGAGAACATCGGCACTATCCTCCTCTATGCGGTCGTGGGGACGATATGGAACGTGTTTGGGATTGGCTTTTCCCTCTATGGGATCTGCCAGGTGAAAGCCTTTCACCTGCAGGACGTGTCGTTGCTCCACAACCTCCTCTTCGGCAGCCTGATCGCCGCCGTGGACCCCGTGGCAGTGTTAGCGGTCTTTGAAGAGATACACGTCAACGAAAAGCTACACATTCTGGTCTTTGGCGAATCGCTCCTGAATGACGCAGTGACGGTGGTAAGGACCAAGCCTTTGTTTTGAGTCTTTAACGTTCAGGGGAAGGATGGGCTGGTGCTGAGAGGTGGGACATGAGATCTGCAGAGGGAAAAGGCATCAACAGCCTCTTCTAGCAGAGGACTCCTGGTCCGCTTCTCTGGGCTGAGGTCCTGAGAAGCTTTCGGGTGAACATCTCTTCGGCTTGCGTCTGGAGATAGAAATGCATGCGAGTGCCACAGCACTCCCCTGGTAGGAACCTGACCTCCGGAGAAGGATGGTGACCCTGCACTGGCAGAAATCCCAGCAGCTTATTTTAGCGTCATTGTTACATATGGCCAGGTCTGAATATCTCGTTAACGGCTGTTTTTCCTCTTTCATTGTTCACCCAGGTGCTCTACAAGCTATTTCGATCTTTCTGCGAAATGCCAACCGTCAAAAGTGTGGATGTTTTTGCTGGAGTTGGAAAATTCTTTGTGGTTGGGCTAGGAGGAGTTTTAGTTGGTCTTATTTTCGGGATGACTGCCGCCTTTACCACGCGATTCACCAAGGATATCCGTGTCATCGAGCCGCTCTTCGTCTTCCTCTACAGCTATCTTTCCTACCTCACTGCTGAAATGTTCCACCTTTCGGGGATCGTGGCGTAAGTATGTCCCACATCTCGTCTGCCCAGGAAAGCTTTCTGGCTAGGTTTACTGAAAAGTGTCAAAAGTTTTAAAGTACGTTTGCTTAGTTGGAAATCTGTGTATGGCAGCCAACAGCGAGTCCAAAAGCCTGTGGAAGAGCCGAGGGGTGTAACCCCATCTCACACGTTACAAAATCACACATCAACGGTAACAGCTGCCCAGTCACAAGCAATCCAGATGACTACAGCTGGGCAGGCTTCAGACGGCCGATGGGTTCATGTAGGTTGTTGAGGGATGTTTATTTGAGCTCCATGTTTTTCCTTTGGAAACCCTGAACGTTCAAGCAGCGAGACGTCTACAGGGTTTGGCAGAGCCAGAAGAGGCTTTCTTGGCATATTTTGCTATTTTCCATGTGTGGCCCAGTGAAAACTAACATTTGAAGAGCTGCAAGGAGTATTTCATCAAATCCTCAGAAAGGTTTGGTCTGAGTTTACAGCACGGCTGTTCCAGCACCCCCCTCCTGATGTGCGTGCCCTACTGCCGGCCAGCTTTGGGTGCTGCAGCAGACCTTACGGTGGCAGAGGAGAGTGAGAGGTGGGGCGGGAGCTGCGTATCCCTGCAGAGCTGAAGCCCACTGTTCAGGAGTGGAGGGCTCTAATGGACACCTCTGCTTTGGAGGTTCAGACACACTGCCCGAAGACGTTCAGACACAGCTCAGGAGTTTGCCTGGTCTCCTGAGTGAGGTGTCAGCCATCACCTCTCTATCTCCTGTAACATTTGAAATCTGCTGACTGATTTCAGCCAAAGTTGTCCGAGATCAAGGTTCCAAAGGTACTAAACCCAAACTGCTTGCAGTTTACTACAGTACAGTCAGTCCTATGCACTCTTCAACCTAAAAAACCATGTTAGAGCACTCTAACTCGTTAGTTTTACTCTGTGAAGCTTTTGTACAGCCAGGGTGTAGCAACATGGGGCAGACAAGGACCGCCTGTGTCCTGCAGCCGAGTCCCACGCTGTATCAGATACCATCTCGCGTATTCCCACGCAACTTTTCCGACCAGCGAAGAGAAGCTATTTGTTTCTGTAAATCCAGTCTTTCACAAATTGTAATTTATAGATAATACAGTTTGTTTATTTTTCTTTTTACTGGGTAGGTCTTTCAATAAAATGAATCATTTTGGGCCAGATCCTTCAGTTTTAAGGGAGGTAACCGAGCTTTGGGCTCACCTCCTGCATTTCACCGGCAGAGCAGGTGCTGAGAGAAAAATAGATGTAATAATCCTGATGGTCAAAGAAAGCTCACCTGGGAAAGCAGAGACAGAGGAAAACCAGAGCGATTCAGTGCTCCTGGTTTCTGTGGGCTGACATCTGTTGCATTTGGTTCTCCTGCCTCAACTAAGTCGGCTGGTGCCAAGGATCACAACCGAGCATTTGATATTTCCCTAAAGACTATGAAGTGCACTTAGGCTGCATCGATAGCTACAGTGTAAACAACTGTAAATCTAATAATGAAGATAAAAAGAAAATAAAAAAATTAAGTCAGCTACCAGCTAGACGCAGCAGTATCTGGGAGATCTATTTTAAAACTGATGATACTGCTTTGGATGGAAACCATTCCTATATCTTGGGGATTTTTTTTTCCTCGGATGGTTAATAGGAGCAATATTCTCTAGCGTTACTGAAAACAATTCTAGCTCTGGGAATAGGTAAGAGGAAGCCTATTTATAGGAGCGTAAGACAGAACAGTGAAATAAATATGCGGCATAATCACCATGGAGCAGAAAACATTCAATCCTAATGGTGTCTCCTTCTATCAATCACAATCTACTGTACCCATTATGGAACCCATTTTCTATTCTTTTGAATAATGCATTGTTTCTAAAGCAAAACAATCGCAAAGGCAGCTGATTCCCGCACTGCTGGTCTTATAATTGCCGAATTATAAATGCCTCTCTTATATATCTTGATTTCAAACAATTCGTTCGTTTGTGACCAGGGAATACTGTATTGTAAGAAGCAGATCTTGGCAGTTTGCTTCTTTGAAAAATAAATTGATTGCCAAAAAAATCAATTCTACGTGGTCCAAAAAAAAAAACCAATCCGTGAATGCAACCCAATCTGCTAAACAGTTCTGCAAATGTTTTTTAGTTTGGTTTCTTCTCTTTTTTTTTTTTTTTTCCCCTTGCCCTAGGGGCCCATCTTTGAAGCTGTGACAGAACAGGTCAAGTTTCTTCCCTGTCTGTGAATCTGGTGTGAACCCGTATCCTTTTCCCAAGAAGTGTTCCCAAACCACGGCTCTGGAAGTCACTTCCCATAAATACTGTTGTTGGATTTCTCAGTTCCTAGCTGGGACTATTTTATCTGCTATTTATTGACGCAGATACAGAAGAAACTTTTTTTTTTTTTAGCTTGTGGTTCAATCGCTGTCACTCTTTCTGGCTCGGTGCTTTACGCTAAGTGGGTCAGTCTGAAAAGGATAAACCAAAAAAGATCGATTGCAGAATATTTTAAGTATTGATACATTTTCTTAGGAGAAGAGAGATGGGAACTCAAAGAACATTAGATGAAAAAGGGATTTGAAACCTGGTCTCATGCTGCTGGATAAAACGGGATCTCTTTCCCCGGTAAGAGCGTTGTGGCTTTTCTGAGGTTGACCTTTCTTATCCTCTGCCTTTACTACAAGTCCTCTCCCTGAAGCCCAGTTTTAATTTCAGGCAAACCCAAATGTTTCTTTCTCCTTCAAAAAACCTATGTTTTTTTCATGGCAATGAGGAAAAACTAATAACAATTATTGTTAAATGAAAGAAATAGAAACGTGTGTGTTTGGGTTTGGTTTGTTTTGTTTTGTTTGAATGCAAAGCCCAGTGACCAGCAACTCACAGTGGGTGGAAGTGCATCTTCATTTGAAAAAGGGTTTTTTCTTTTTTTTTGCCCCTTGTAATTTCTTATTTATTGTTCCAACTGAATATCTGATAAATTATTTTCCCATAATCGTGTTGCTGATTTTCTTAGTGCTTTAAGTAGAGCAGAAATGAATGTAGCTGTCGTTCATTCCCTTGTCTTGGTCCAACAGTAGATGTGGAGTTGTGGCAGTGAAGATGTGGTAGTGATTTACTGACGAGCCAGGAGAAAGCGGCCCTTACTCCGCTCTTGTGAGGAGCGGTGCAGAGTAGGAGCAGCGGTGCAGTGGCCGACAGGGTCTTCCTCGAATAAATAAATGGCCGTGGAGGAGAGAATCGGGGTCTTTGGTTTCATACAGGTTATAAAACCTAAACCAGAGCGCAGTCAGCTCTGCCCATCTGCAAACTGTCCTGGTCGCTGGGGCCAGGGGGCAAGCCTGGGGTTCTTTCCATCAAAGCCCAAATAATGCACAGAATCTCCTTTGTGAAATTCTAGGGTTAAATGGGATGTTTTCACTGCAAAGCAGTGGTTGCCTGGCTGTTTTCTGAATAGTTCTTAGCTGAGAGGGTATTTTATGGATAACGTGCTGTGGAGGCCACCATCTATCTCAACACCTATATATCTCTGTGGGTCACTTACCTGTCCTGGCCACAGCTGGTGTTTGACGCCAGTCTGCCAGACCCGGGTGCACTTCTGCACGCTGAGGGGCTACTTCTCTGTGGGCTTGTCTGCGTGTGATATAAGGTAAAGAGAGTTACCGTGATGTCTCTGGTGAAAGGACTTTTTAATGCAATAAAGCTCCATGTGGATGGCCTTACCAATGGAAATCAGACCTTGGAAACATAAAGTTGTTTTGTTTTGGTACAATATTTAGAATAAAATGTTTCTGTCAGGGTTAAAATATAAAAAAAATGGAGCTTTGACTCTTTGAGCGCTCAATTGTTTTGACCTTTTAAGATTGCTGGCCTGAAAATGTATTGATTTGAAAAGCTGATGAATTAGGCTAACCACATGTACCCTGTAACTTGAAGAACCAATTATCCATGAAAAATTGCAAGGCAGAAGTTTTAATTGGTGCTGCCCACTTCTGAAGTGACCTTGGATATTGCGATACCTGAGGAGGTCAGACATTCCGACTACAGCAACAGCATTTCTTGGCTCATTGTGCAGCCTTACGAGCGTGCTTGAGCGTTTTATTGTCTCCTGGTTGCATGGAGTCAATGGCTCCCTAGCTGTGCCCAAATAATATACAGTGCAAGTCCGCTCAGGCTGAGAAATAGACAGTGTGAGGTGCATCGTATGCTTGGGTTTCTCCAACTGTAGATTAGCTTTGGTCCCTTGGGTGAAGGAGTACACCATTTGGGCTGCTCTTAAACTACACCGAATGCAAGTCCTACAAGAATCCACTGTAGTGACCAGATATCAGCCAAACTCACAGGAATCCTATTTACACATTTCTCATGCTGAGAAGCAAGTCCCCCGTTCCCTCAAATGTCTTTCTCTCATCTGGGCAAAATAGGTAACGTGGGCTCCTAAGCATGAAACTCTTCAGCCCAGATGGTCAGAGTTTGGCAGAGTTAAAGAACTGAAAGCAGTGTCTTGTGATGGGAAGAGCTGGGTGTAGTTAGCTGTAGGTATTGCTGCCTGGCTATGATAAATGCAATAGGTGGTGAGATCTTTATCTGTTTAAAAAACCAGATTCAGACTGTCTCATTAACCTATACAGTATCTTATTGTCCTGGTGGTCCTCGTGATATTATTGGACTGATGTAGGAAGCCAATCGCTACCCAGTGAGATGTCTGCAAATATCTAAGACCTGATGAAGGCTCTGTTTTTATAAATGACAATATTTCCATTTTGTGTGCTTAAGTAGAAACATTTATAATTTCATTTTCGTTTTCTCAGCATCATTGCTTGCGCCATGGGCATGAAACGTTATGTGGAGGCCAACATCTCTCTGAAGTCTCACACCACAGTCAAATACTTCATGAAGATGTGGAGCAGTGTTAGCGATACCCTCATCTTCATCTTTCTCGGAGTTTCCACCATTGGAGAAAATCATGAGTGGAACTGGCCGTACATTTGCTTCACTGTCATTTTCTGTCTCATTTGGAGAGCACTAGGTATGGTGAAATGATAGATTTTATTTTTATATATATATTCTTTTTTATGGGAGTGAAAAATGTGATTCCATTAAATGAGAGAATGCTCCTGCCCCCCCCATCATCCTTTGCTGCTCGCTCTGTATGTGCGGTTATCCCAGATGTGAATGCAAGGACTGATGTGGGCCACCCCAGCCCAAGCTTCCCTCCTCCTCCATCACTTGCTCAATAGCAAGTCTTGCATTTTATCGCAATTTCCTGGTCTGTGCACTCACCATGGACAGCGCTGGTACTAAATAGACATTCTCATGACATCTATTTTATCAACACCTCTGTCTTAGACCCTTCTTTGATTGCCATGATCTTCTCTTCCATTTCAGTGTGTCTTAGTCCCTTGGTATCTTCACAGTAGGAGGGAGATTGTAAGCACATAGCTTGGGATCAGAGAGCCGCGGGAAACCATGGGGCCTCTGGCTGCATATGCTGAATTGCAGAGATTTAAGGGATTTAATTCATAACAAGTTTGCGTACAGCAGCATCCTTAAGTGGGAAACTGGAGGAACCTTCAAACAGCTGTGCTTGGAGATACTGTTTTGCTTTACAGAAGAGCTTACTGCTGGGTAGGTGAGAATTGGGACCTAAGATGTGAGGATGCTTCTGCTCCTACTCAAGAGTTTCAGATAAGGACTGAGAATGACAGAACTACACAGAATCAGGGAGTTGCTGAGGTTGGCAGGGACCTCTCAAGGCCATCTGATCCAACCCCCTGCTTAAGCAGGGTCAGCTAGGCAGGACTGTGTCCAGACGGCTTTTGATTATCTCCATGGATGGAGACTCTACAACCTCCCTGGGAAACCTATTGCAGCATTTGACCAACCTCACAGTAAAAAAGTGACCAAGATGTAGTGATAACAAGAGGAAAAGAGCTATGCGTGACAACGCTCTTCTGACAATTGTGGCTAAAGATAATCTTCCTGAGGTCAGCTACGATGACAACCTGAGTCCTGGACCCAGAATCCTCTGGGATCCCATTTTCATGCGTTGTAAATGACCAGAAAAATAGCTGCACTATTACCACTGTCCCCAGTTGTGTCTTGCGCTGATTTGGTGTTCAGAGGGGCTGACTCTCCGTTGCCTCTCGCAGTGTGCAGTTACCGTCACCCAAGTGAGTACGGAGTGCCTGCCTTCTCATTTGCGGGTGTTTTTATGTATTAACTATATCTGCAAATATAACGGAGCACGCATTTTGGCCAAGAATTTGAGAGCTAAAAAAACCGTTCAACAGCATTTATGTTTACAAACCACTGAGTCAAACAGAGTGAACTCAAATTTGATAGGCACTTCAAGAAATTGCTTAAATAGGATAGGCTATGATTAGCAAGACATAGCAGAATGGGGTTTATGAGCTGTTAATACATGCCAAGGTTTGTTTTAATAACTGTGCACCATAAATGCACTTGGAAACAGGCTTATTAGTCAGTTGTGCGTACATTCAAATGTTGTATTACAATTAAGTGGTTTTATTTTAAATTATTTGCTCAAATGAAAAGAAATTCTGAGTGATTTTGACTTCTTTTAGTTCAAAAATTCTTCATTGCAAGACATGAGGAGCATAGTAACGTTACAAAACCACACCAAAAATCCTCTGGCTCGAGTGCTGTGTTCAGTTGTGGGCCCCTCACTCCAAGAAGGACATGGAGGTGCTGGAGCGTGGCCAGAGAAGGGCGATGAAGCTGGGGAAGGGTCTGGAGCACAAGTGCTGTGAGGAGCGGCTGAGGGACCTGGGGTTGTTCAGTCTGGAGAAGAGGAGGCTGAGGGGAGACCTTCTCGCCCTCTACAACCACCTGAGAGGAGGGTGCAGCGAGGTGGGGGTTGGTCTCTTCTCCCAAGGAACAAGCGATAGGACGAGAGGCAATGGCCTCAAGTTGTGCCAGGGGAGGTTTAGATTGGATATTAGGAAAAACTTCTTCACGGAGAGGGTTGTCAAGCATTGGAACAGGCTGCCCAGGGAAGTGGTGGAGTCCCCATCCCTGGAGGTATTTAAAAGATGGGTAGATGTGGCGCTTAGGGACATGGTTTAGTAGTGGACAGGTATGGTTGGACTCGATGATCTTAAAGGTCTTTTCCAACCAAATGATTCTATGATTCTATGATTCTGATTGTATTCCCAAATTATGCAGCACATTATTAGAGAAGGGCTCAGCGTTGCAGCTGGGAAAGAAAACACTTTTTCCGTTCAAAAGCCCCCTTGAGTTAAATAAGAACACACAAACCAGGGCTGAAAATCATCCTGCACCTCTGATCCTGAATAGGGTGCCCCTTTTCTGCAGTACCTTGCTGGAGAGCCGTAGGCGTGCCGGGGGGGACGCGAGCCAGGCAGGGTGCTGCACGATGCCGGGCTGGGAAGCTCCTGCGGTGGAGGTGGTGGTTGAGGTTAGACCCTGGCCAGCTCAGACCCATGGCAGCTCTGGGCGTGCTCAAGGCACGGATCCAGACATGGGAGGCACCCGTAGAGTTTGCTTGCAGCAACTGGGGACTTTGGGGTTGACAGTGCTGGGGTTGGTGTGTAGGCTGTACTCCAGTCCTTTACTGGTCCCTCCCAGTGCTCTTAAATGAGAAATGATTCTGCGGAAGCCGGGGGACTGGAATTACTTTGATATAACAGAGATCATCTAAAAAGCAAAACACATTAATTGCATGGCAGCACAGGTTATGCTACTGTTATCCAAGCGCTAGGGAGATTTCCTTCTGCTCTTTCTCAAGGTGTATCTCCAGAAGTAAATATATTCTGCTCAAAATGATTAATTGTACGCCATCTCTTGGAGCAAACCGGCCTTGCATTAGTTTAGGGAATGCTAATAATAATTTATGAGGAAGGATTAAATTCAGACAAAGGCCAGGATATCAGCTCAAGTAAATTTTGTTCCTTAAAATCATTGGCACTGCCTGAGTGTTACAGTAGCTGCAGAGAGGTTTAGATTGGATATTAGGAAAAACTTCTTCACGGAGAGGGTTGTCAAGCACTGGAACAGGCTGCCCAGGGCAGTGGTGGAGTCCCCATCCCTGGAGGGATTTAAAAGCCGGGCAGACGAGGCGCATAGGGCCATGGTTTAGTAGTGGACAGGTACGGTTGGACTGGATGATCTTAAAGGTCTTTTCCAACCAAATGATCCTATGATTCTATGTGATCTGAGGTATGCTTTATTTCATGTATTTATTTTAAGTTACGAAGAACCTTGAAACAGAAGTACTTCACGTCTGCCGGTCTGGACACCAGCTCCGCGGAGCTCCGGAGGTGGGGAAGGTGTGCAAGGTTCAGTTAATTGAGTTCCCTGTTCCTGAACATCCCCAGCTCTTTGTTTTCTTCAAACAGGTCTGATGCACAACCAAAGTTCAGATATTTTTAGTCGTACATGTGTGGGAAGGTGTTTGATACGTACGTTACAAGTGCGCTATTTTTGAAGTTTATTTCTTTTACAAACACCTGTTAGAAAAGCAATAGTGATGTGGATCCAGCTAGCTCCTAGCAAAAGTCGATGCCAGTCTGCATCACAAGTTCTCAAAAATGGCCATTAATCTTCAGGGAATAAGATGTTTATCATACCCGTTGTTACGATCACCGCTTACTGATTTAAGGCCTGACTTTTTGTACCTTTCTGCATCTGTTTATGTATTTGCAAATGAGCATAAATTACACCAATTGCTGTGTCACCTTACGTAGTCTTAAATTCATACAGTGTAAATCTTTGAGTGAAAGATTTGTGAAGAAGCAACGTTAACACAGGCAGAATATAGCTACTTGTCCAAGCTACCGCTTGGAAACTTTGGGAAACTGGAGGGTGACTTGTGGCTGAATTGTTGCTGATGGTTTGCCTCGAGAGCATTTATAACCCAAGCAATTCAATCATTTGTTATCACCAATTAGAAGAAACCAATTAATACTTCAATTCAGCTCTCGGAATCTGGCTCTGTGTCATTATACGAGTAACGTTTCGGCTGGCGCATGACCATAGAATTGCCCTAAAAACTTATAATTAACTACCATCGAAATAAATGTGCTAATACATCCTACGTTGCCAACAGTTATTGTTTGGTCAGTATTTAGCTGACGCTTAACACGGAGTCACCAGGGAAACGTTGTGTTCTGGGGATCCGTGGTCGGGGGAGCGGGAGGACACTAAAACTCCCCTGCAGAGTTCAGAGCCCTTCTGAAGGAAACTCTGGTTTCCCAGCTGGACAGTGATAAGCACAAGGCTGAGTTAAAAAAACCAAGAGAATTCGCTACAAGATGAGCTACCTGAAATTTTATAGTCATACAAACCCCAAAACTGTGGCCAGTCAATGGTGTTTCTAATCCCCCAAATCAGAAACGTGTTGGGGATTAATTTTTACCTGGACCAATCAAATGCAAACCTGTTGGACCAGGCTGGAAAAAAGGCCCTTCTCCAGTGGCGTGTTGGGAATATACCACCTTGGGCCCTGGCCAGTTCCTCGTGATTGCTGTTTACCTGTGATGTTTTACTGTAAAATACATCATAAGATTATGAGGTTTATCTCATTGCTCTTTTTCTCTGATGTGCTCCCATCTTCTTTCCTGCTTTTCAGGGGTTCTTGTGCTGACTTTCTTTGTGAACAGATTTCACGTGAACACCATCACCGGCAAAGACCAATTCATTATAGCCTACGGGGGTCTCCGAGGAGCCATTTGTTTCTCGTTGGTTTTCTTGCTCCCTAACTTCCACAGAAAGAAGCTCTTCATTGCAGCAACAACTGTTGTCATCCTCTTCACTGTGTTCGTACAGGTAAAAACAATCGCGGTGTCACCAGGAGATGTAAAGAATGAACATGATTTTTTTTTTTTTTTCCCAGACAAATAACCAGTACGAAACCATTAGATGGATACAAGGATTTACCAGTAATTAGAACTTTCCCTCCATCAAGTGGTTAGGCATATAAAAAAATTATTATTGAAAGAAGCAGAAGGTGTGAGAATGTGTCGCGTGTTCGTGAGGCTGACTAGCAGTTGTTGACTTACAAGATGTGCTGTAGCATTTTCCATGATAACTTGTCCCATCTTTGATCTGGGCTATCCGTATTGGGGTAGCAGTGGTGAAAATTGTGAGGAATGATGCTGGCAAAGGTTTCCTCTCTGAAGTAGTGCTTTTACGTGTTTTATGTGAGAACAAAGGCAACACAAATCAACCTCTACAACTAGTTTGCTCTTTGAGCAAGGTAAGAACCACTTGTTTTTGTAGGCCTTGTCATGAAATGAAATGAAATGAAATGAAATGAAATGCTACCTGAGCCATGCAGCGATGAAGGTCAGCTTTCCTGATCCCGAAGGTGAGAAGGTGGAAGATACTGGAGGTACTCCAAACCCTCCGAACATGGGCAGCAAGAATTTTAAAAGAGGTTTATGGTCTGGTCGTCTCAGTTTTGGTAGTTCAGAAGTGGGACAATTTAAAGTGACCTGATTTTGGAGGAGTGACTTCTTAACATTTTCTGAGAATGAGTTCCACTTTACTGGGGCATCCAACAGCTGAAGCAACAACAGTCATTAGTTGTTTTACCAAAATATTTTGTATATATGTCTGGGATGTTTTCACATTCAAGCAGCAAAGCAGCTGCAGTTATTTTATGATGATGCAGCAGGAAGGGGATCGCTGTAACCCTTCCACTGGAAAAAAATCTGCGTGTGTTACTTGTTACAAAAGCAAGGAAAATCAGAAGCAAATAAAAAAGTCATAGCACATTTGATTTATTTGCCTCTAATTTTTCTTTTGTAACTGATCCCTAAGCCCTGTTGCTACCTGCTTTCTCTCTCTGCCCTAACGATCCTTGGGTTGATTCCTACCCAGTGGGAAGGCTTCTGCAAGTGAGCGCAACCTGCCCACATCACGGGGTGGCTGTGGACGTGGTAACCCCCCGCTGCCAGGGTAGGAGAGGGAGGTGGACCCTCACAGCACTGGTTGCTCTGAGATGCTGGGTTTCTTATTTAAAGCACGGATGTCCTTTTTTTTTGCCGCATCTGACCCCTGCCTGCAGTTGCATGGTGGCCAAGGACCCAGGCTGGTCAGCCTGCAGCTGGGGCAGAGCAGCACTTGGTGCTGGCATTGCTCTCCTTCCTAACATGCTTTTATTTTTCACGGATTCTTAGTTAGCACCCCTCCAGGTGCCTGGTGGAGAAGGGTTTTCTCTCCCTTAGGCAGAGGCTGAGGTTGTAAGGAGTTCTTGGGCTTCAGGGCACAGCGAAGCCCTGCTCAGGAGGAGCAGGCAGCAGCTCTCGGCATTGCTGTGACATCTAGTGGCAAAAGCGTTCTGGCACCTTCTGTGGGATGAAGGTTTTGGATGTGCCTGCCGGCTCTTCTCTGCCCAGCAGCAAGTCTGCAAGGGCGAAGCTCCTTCTGGGCTTTCTCTGCAACACACCTTTCAGTTCACCTGGGCAACGCTGTCACATTTGAAGGAGGATGTGGTGGAAAAATTGGGGTCGTCTGGTCCCAAAGTGAGCAAGGCTGATGTCTACCTGGTGCGCTCTATCCCAAAAAGTTAAGAGCGGGGCTCCATAGGGCTGAAGCGAGTGGGAAGGGGGTCTGGGAAAGACGTCATGCAGAAAAGCTCCCCGGGAGCTCCTGCTCAAGGGCATGAGGTCCATGCAGAGCTGCTGACCCGGGGCTGCCCCCCTCCTGCCCTGGGATGGAGGGAGCACAGCAGCTGCTGGGGCTTTGGGAGATGGTGGGTCACAGTGACAGCTGCCCCATGGCTGAGCATCACCCCGCGAGAACAAATCCCTTCCACTTGGCCTCCCTGAACCCCTCAGGTGTGGGCGTTGGGCACTTGGGCATTGTGGAGGGTTGGGGTTGACTCTCTGCTTCCCCACGTCCACCTAATCCCCATCACGAGCCGAAAAACTGGTCAACAAGTGTGACGTGCCGATGGGCTCGGAGCTGAAACCCGCAGGGCAGCTGGGCTGGGCACAGTTTTCAGGCTGAAAGGAGAGAGCAGGGGCCAGGGGTGGGGGGGGCGTACTTAGGTGGAGGTTGACGAGTTTTAAGATGCAAATGTGGGTCAGAAATTGAAAAGATACGGTCACTAGGCACGTCCGCTCATGCAGAGACGCTCTTGAGTCTCAGACAAAGGTTGTTCTAAGGCAGCAGCTCCATTCTGCCAAGGCTTCGGAAAATCCTTCCCAGGACTGGGAAAAGGGCTTTTGTGTAACCTCAAAGCTCAACTGGTGATGTCATCTCCATGCGAAAGGGTGAGAGTTAAACAGGGTCCCCCGTGGGTACGTGTCGGCGGGGCGACCCTTTGACCTTCAGCCATTCAGCGGGAACACAGCATCTGTAAAGACAGCCTTTGCTCAGGCTCCAGATACCTGCAGCATTGTGTAGCTGAGGCCACCATGAGAACAGGGGGCAAACAGCAAAAAAAAATAAACTTCCTTAAAGGCTGAACCAGAAAGATATTGCTGTAGCTCAGCGCAGAAAACGTAAGTAAATATAACAGAAGCAGGTATTAGGATGAACCTTCGGAAACCTGGGTTTGCAAATGAGTCCTACAGTTTCTGAAGTCGATGGATGCGGGATTGAAGAGGGAATATCTTTAATATCCCAGCATCTTTCACGGTGCTTGTCACTTTGGGTGGGAAGGAGAAGGGAAATATTGGCTATAAAGCAACTTCTGTGGGTAGTGGACGACTTCTTGTTATTTTGTGCAATAAGTTTTCTTTGTATTCACGGTGGTATCAATGCAGACTTGGCGGGGGGTGTCTGCGTTAAGGTAGGACAGAAACTAGGGGAGAGATGATTCGGGCCCTTTTAGTCGGGTGAAGGCCAGCAGGGCTTCTTGTTGGAGCACAAACCCACTTCATTTTCTTGGAAATCCTGACCGTGCTGTGTGAAAAGCCTCGTGCTACACGGACTAACGCCCAGCGTGTAAGCAGCTGGGCTTGTCCATGCATGGGTCCATGGGTGCATTACAAAACCCAGGAAACTCATCTGTTTTGGCCTAACTCCGTTGCACAAGGCTCTTCCCACAACAAGCCTGGTTAATAATTTTGAGAACGTTGACTGAGCAATTATCAAGCCCTCAGCGCTTCCAGGCAGGCCTGGATATATGCCACGTAGACCAGAAAGTCCTCTAAGGAGCTGTGGGCTTGTCTGGAATGTCACAAAAAGCCCTCATTGTCGTGCCTTTCAGTGCGGTTTGAAAATGAAATACCACGTTCCCCGTTTGAAGTTCACTCTCGCTCAGCCTATTGGCCTCTGACCTCTTCCATGAATTTGTTAGCAAATACAATAATTGTGAAGAGGTTTGGGTGGGGTTTTTTGTTGTTTTTTGTTTGCTGCCTACACTGACTCGTTAGCTACTGGATTGCTGGCGGTAGCAAAATTCCGTGTGAGCCACGATAGAGCCGTCAGCATCGGGTGATGCGCTTCAGAAGAGTTATCTCTGGTGGGTGGAGGAGCATCACGGGGGACCTGCAGGTGTGCTGTGGAATGACACGTGGGCTGAAATGACACGTGGGATTCCCGCAATGCTCCCAAGGTCAGGAAGGGCCAAAGGGATTCAGGTGTTTCTCAATTTGGGAATGCTGGTCTCAAAACTCGAAAATGCCACTTTAAAATGAAAACAAATGGAGCTGATTATCCAGTGAAGGCAAGAGACCATACTGCGTAGTCTCCACTTAATTTTTGTGATATCTGTTGTTTCTGAATTTGTGAGTTTTATGTTGTTTATTCTGAATAGCGATGCATTTTTTATTGCTATTAGCTATTAAAATGACACATTAATTGTTTCTGCAATTAAAAATGTGTTCCACTCTCCTCCGTGCCAGCATTTGTGACATTCAGAAGTCATAAACATCAACTACTCCATCATTTTTGCTGTAAACATGTCCTAGAAAAGTCATTTCATACCAAAGCCAGACTAAGAAATGCGCCACAGCAGCATTTTGGAAGTTCTCTCACGAGGCTTAAAAGACATTAAAACTCTTCCCTTGACCCTTCCCACCAGGTGGATACTTTGATGAGTAAACTTAGCCACCGGCTAGCCATCAAAGATCATTGGAGTAATGATCTGTGACACATAATACTCAAAAAGTTAGCAGACAAATGCTGGCGGAGGCTGCGCGCTGTGGAGTCCCAAGGACTATCATCGTCTCGGGCATTCCAACTTTGAACGTCTCGAGCCCCTTCCCATCTGGTAGGCTACAAACAATAGCAAACCACAGGCTTGACCTTGAAGTTATTGGTTGACTTTTTGTGGTCTTTAGATGCCAGATGAGGAGAGCGGAGCATTTCTCCTCTCTGCCTACCCCCACCCTGCGGCCTGTATGTGAGCTCCTGTTGACGCTAACGCTTGATGTGAAGAAAGGCTGATTGCTGTGTTTGTGGTTATGCTGCAGGGAATGACCATCCGTCCTCTCGTCGACTTGTTGGCTGTCAAGAGGAAAAGAGAGAGTGCTCCCACAGTGGGAGAGCAGATCCATATCCGGGTAAGTGATGCATCCATCCACACACAGCCGGAGCTTTCCAGCACGCTTTGCTGATAGCAACGTGGTCCTTCTGAAATGTGGGGTGCCTCCAGGGACTCTACAGATCTGCGTTTTTACCTGAATCCTCCGCGGGTTTGAAGTCCTGTGCAGCTTCCTAACCATGGGTTATCATTTGCATTGGAGTAGCAGCCACCGACTCGATCAGGCTGGTGTTGCATTAGGTGGTGCACAAACATGACAGGAGAAGATAATTACCCACCCAAAAGTTTATACTCAAACCTAAGGCCAACTCTTCTGTTCCTCTGAAAAGAGTGAAAGAAAGAAAATGAGATCTGGTTGCTTTCAGGGTTGGGATCTTCCATGTGTTCACCAGTCACTTCACCACCATCAGTTTGGATATTTTTGCAAAAAAATTTAGAAAAGGGAGGATAAGGAGAGCATTGTATTGGAAGGAACCACTGAAGTCACCATAACCCAAAGGTGGAATTTAGTTCACCTTGTTCTTGCTGTCCAAACATTGGCCTTTCTAGCTACAGAGGACTTCTCCAGAGAGTGGGGCAGCTCCATGAGAAAGCAAGGTGCTCTGCACACCTTGGCATTGCTGGAGGGGAGCTTGGCTGGGTCCCACCGCAATGCTGTGGGTGCACGGAGGAACAGGTCAGAGAGGCTTTGCACCAGCCCTCCTTTGCTCTGAGCCTTACAGCCTGATAGGGAGCGGTGGCCTGGGGTTTTTAATGAGGTGGTACCCTGCACCCGGTGCAAAATGGTGTTTCTGAACCTAATTGTTTATTCCCAGTCACATTTCTGTAGGTATGGCTTCTTCAGGAATATTTTTGTCGCCTTTTTGGAGAGCTGGAAATAAAGACATTAGGTCTGAGGGCATTTATAAAAACTGTTTGGCATCCTCACAATTAGGTGTATTACAGGCTTTGTCTGGGGTTAACAACAGCTCAATAGGCTGAAGAGGCTGTTCCTATCATGAACGGAGAATACTTTCTTCTTTTGTTAGTGTGTGAATAGTAAATCATCTCTGGAAATGTGTTTATTAGCAAATGGGAGCTGAAAATGGCTGCGTACCAATTAAGTTAAGTAGAGGAGGTAACAACATAGATAGCTGGAAACCAGGCAGGCAGAAGCCACAAGCAGCTTTCTTCCTCAAATTTATTTCTCCGTCCGGATATTCGGGAAATCCTTGCTCTCAAGGATGATCATCGGATCAGTGGTGGGGGGGGTCATTTGTTGGTCCTCAGGCCACGCAGCAGCTAATAGCAATGTGAAGACTTTAAACCAGGTTGCAGGACTGGGTGAACCACCCTGAATTTTTTCTGTCTCTGAAAATACGTATTTTTTTTAAATTAGAGGTGGAGGAAGCTCCAGGGACATCAGTACCTGAGTGTGGAGGGACATTGACCGTGGTAGAGCAGAGACCTCTCCCAGTTTAGAGATGCCAGCAGGAGGGAAAACAATTTGGGAAATTACAGAGATTCTAGGTGGAAAAATCAACCTGTCCAGGATTTGTAATATAATTTTCAACAATAATAATGTTTTTGTATAAGGCACGATATGGCCAATGATTTCATTTACTGGGAAGCGTCTGGGGGAAGGCAGTAGTTATCATTCAAGTCGAAGCATCATTTGTATGTTATCTACATCCATATCCCAGAGATAGTGATCTCCTGAGACAAATCATCCCCAAACCCTCAATATGAGCATTTCCTGCTTATCAAGGCCCAATGCGCAGGACCTGCAAGGCGTCAGCCATCCCGCACGTATCAGAAAGAGCAGATCCGTGTCCCTCAGCGATTATTCTTTGCTTGCACAGACCTGAAAGCAAGCAGCCAAACCACTTATTGTACTCCAGAACCGAGGGATGCGCATGGATGACTGGATGGGGAATTAGCCCGACGTCCCCTCTGCTTGTTTACCGGCGCTGTGTACCGAGCTGAAAGCACCTCCCGTTTTGTCTGCTGGCTTTTGATGTTTGCCGACTGAGTTCATCACGTATGCGATACATGCAACCGGTGTACAGCAAAATCCTCTCTTCTGTTTAGTTCTTGGATCATTTGCTGGCTGGCATTGAAGATATATCTGGACACTGGGGACAGTATTACTGGAAAGACAAGTAAGGATTTGCCAAAATACAACTGTGTACATGTGTAGAAAAAAAAGAGGCTGGTTTCTATTCCCTAAGTTTCCCCTGTGGGCAGCGGAGCCTTGTTCATCCTTGTGGCACAAGGCAGGTGGCAGAGGGGCAGCTTTTCCTTGCCCAAGGTGAGACCAAGTTCTCAGGGTCCTTCCTACCTTGCAGGTCACATACTCGACCCTAAAAAGACTCCTTCCTCCTCTCCTATTGTGTTTGTCCCTTCTTGCCCAAAGAAATCTGCTGGAAATGAAAGGGCCACGCCAGCACAACGCACAGCTTGTGTGGCTTCAGCCTGTCCCTGCCTGCAGCGGCTCTGCCCGTGCCCTCCTGCCTGCCCAGCCGCGCGGGAGCTGAGGACCCCAACGCGGTGTGTGCACGATTAACGTTAAAATATGAGCTTGCAGCACTTGGAGGGGCAACTGCTTGTTGTGGACTGGCAAATTATAGAGGATCTCTACCTATTTCTGTAGCAAAGTCCTCAATTTTCATTAAGTTCTGGTAGATTGTACACATTTTTTTTTTTAATACAAATAACATAAAATATACTAATAGCAATCTACCAGGTTTACTTCCTTGGCTGTGCAGACACAGATGCAGCTAACTTCATGGTAAGGACCCGGATTAATGCAGCTGGCGGGGATTTTCTTAGGAATGCCAGTGCTTGGAAGTGCCACTAGAGGGTCTGGGGATCGCTGCTGCTGAGAAGCGCCCTGGCTCCTTGCGAGGGGGTTTTTGCACAGCTAACAACAGCCAGACTTGAGCGTCAGTGTGTGACACTGGCCAGATCTCTCCCAAAAGTTGTGCTGCATTTGAGCAGAAAGCGAGGGGAAACGGGTCAAGAGGGAATCTGGAAGTGTTTAAATCTGTTTCATCCCTTGGGGCTACCACAGGTACTTGTAGCACTTATAGTAGAGTTCATGATAAATCTGGCACTTCGGGGAGCTTTTATTGTATTTGGCAAAGTTTTAATATCTTAGCTCATGTACTGTAGTGCAGAATTAATTAGGGACTGACCTCTTGGACCATTGATTTCTGGAAAGAAGGTAATGGAATATAATGGAATATGGGGCAGTCACGGACTACGAACCTGCTGGCTTGCTCAGGTCCCTTTCGGTGCTGGGGAGTCATGGGAGGAGGCTAAGCCTGTCTTGTTTTCTTCTCAAATAGATTGGAATATTTCAACAGCAAATACCTGCAGAAGATCCTGCTTCGAGAATACGACCAGCCAAAATCAAGCATCGTGCTCCTCTATGAAAAGCTGGAGCGGAAACATGCCATCGAGCTGGCAGAAGCAGGGCAGCTGGGCCATGCCCCGTCTCACCCATCCTTGCTGTAAGTGCTCCCCTGCAGTCGTCCCCTTTCCGTCACTCCTCCCGACACCGGAGGGAACACTTGTGAAAAGCTTTTGCAAACTTCTGCCTCCTGCTCTTCCCTACTGGGTTGTCCCCTGGGCAGGAGCAACATAGCCTGGGCAAATGCAAAGTAAACACTGTTTAAAGATTAGTAGGTGGGTATTAACGATGGGCAGGTGGATGAGCATCTACTGGCGTGGATGAACGCAGTTTCTGATCTTGTAGAGGGAGGCTCACCTGTATCCCTGCCCCGAGTTACACAGAAATGGTGCTCTGAGGAAGAGGCTTCCGCACCATTTTTTGATGGCTTTGCACCATTACGGGCGTTGTAGGAATCAACAGTGAGAACGAGCATCGGTTGAGCCAGCAGGGTCAAATATTTGCGTGTCAGAAGGGCCATCTCATCTCTCACAGACGGTTCTGCTCTGCCAGAGCTCCCCACAGCTTTCATCTACCAGGGAGCACGTGGATGGCACGGCTCTGATGCAAATACCAGCGAGCTCCATCTGCAAGGGTTAGCTGTCGGTCGTGTCCGCGGGTGGTGGGATCCGAAAGGGCTGCTGTGAGCACTGGGCTTCGGGGACGCACTGCTTGTGCTGCTGTGCATCCCCAAAAGAAGGCGTTCTGGTTTCCTTCGCAGCAACAACGACAGGACTGTCATAACAGACAAAAAATTGGAGGATACTCTGAATCCGGATGTCCTGGAAAATATACAGGAAATATTGGCAAGGAACCTGTACCGAATAAGGAGAACGGTATGGATCTTCCCTCAATCTATATTTTAGATGTCCAATAACAAAAGTTATCTCCGTTATCCTAACAGCCTGAGCAGATGTTATGAATATTTACATAATTACTAATGATGTCTCTTTGTGAGCAGAGAATAGTTGGCTGTGCGAAGCCAGATCCAGTTTCCAAGTCAGTGGCACATTTCTGTTTGCAGCATGACAGCTTTTGAAAGGTTCACCCAGTCAGCCTATAATTTCATGAAGTATTTTAGGCATCAGTACCCAGAACCAGAAAGGAGAAAGGAGGAGCACATGGATCTTCAGGCATCAGGTTAGCAGATCCAGCAGCTGCAAGAGCTCCTGGGTACCTACAGGGCAGAGCAGGGACGGGGCTACCCTCACGTTGCATTTTTTCCCCATAAGAAGAGAGCACAGTCAGTGAGCTGCGAGCGAGAATTCATCTGCAGAGGTTCTGGTTTGCCATGAAACTGGTACAACTGGGAAATAGCACAGAAACCGCTTGCTGTTTACACAATAACTCATGAGTAATCTGTCTGAGGCTTTACACAGCACCCAGGACGGCGCGGTGTAATTGCTGTTCGCATGGTGATACGCGGGGTCTTATCCTTAAAATCCACCTAAGCCTTTGTTTTACGGATTACACACGAAATACTGAGTCCGTGGGGGATGCGGCTGGTGTGGGCAGCTCAGCGCAGAGGGATCAACCATCCCCTCCTGTCCCCTTGCTGAGCTGAGAGAAGCAACTAGGCAAGGCTGGGGGGAAACTTCTAGAAATGGTGAATGAAATGAACTTATAGAAATGAACTTCTAGAAATGGTGACGAAGGCATACCTCCTCTTTGCGCTTACTCCTGCCTAAATCCAACCTCACCCCTTGTAGCGACAGGGTTATCCCAGCTCCCACGGGTGTTAGTGGGCGATTTAACTTTGGTTGGTTTACGGCTTTTGGAGCAGGGTTTATGGTTCCTGTTGGTGGCAGGATTTATATATGAAGGTGGGGCTGATATAAAATATTGGAGGGCTGGGCAGAGGCACTGAGGCTGAAGACACCTCGAACAGAGCAGTTGCACTGGGTTGGTGTGTCACCTGGACTAGTAGAGGTGCATCTCAGCCTTGTAGTTCAGTGATCGCTTGGGTAATTTTGCATGAAGAAGCCGAGTTTGGAGTCCCACCATCCTTCTTTGGCTCTTCCCCTCCGTCCCCACCTGTCGTGGTTTAGCCCCAGTCGGCAACCAAGCACCACGCAGCCGCTCGCTCACCCTCCCCCTCCCCGGTGGGATGGGGGAGAGAATCGGAAGGGCAAGAGTAAGAAAACCCACGGGTTGAGATAAGAACAGTTTAATAATTGAAATAAAAATAATAATAATAATAATAATAATAGTAATAATAATAATAACAATAGTAATTGTAATGAAAAGGAGAACGAGAGAGACAAACAAAACCCAGGGAAAAGAAAACAAGTGATGCAACCGCTCACCACCCGCCGACCGACACCCAGCCAGTCCCCGAGCGGCGATTGCTCCCCCCGGCTAACTCCCCTCGGTTTATATACTGAGCATGACGTCATATGGTATGGAATAGCCCCTTGGTCAGTTTGGATCGACTATCCTGGCTGTTCCCCCTCCCAGTTCCCTGTGCACCTGGCAGAGCATGGGAAGCTGAAAAAGAAAGTCCTTGACTGGTGTAAGCTCTACTTAGCAACAACCAAAACATCAGTGTGTTATCAGCATTCTTCTTACACTAAATCCAAAACACAGCACTATGCCAGCTACTAGGAAGAAAATTAACTCTCTCCCAGCTGAAACCAGGACACCACCTCTCGTATTTGGGTGGATCGGTCTATCCCCATAACTGGGCAGGATGGTTACAGGGACGTTGAAGGACCCTGGAAGACACAGAACTAGTGAAGGGATGCTGCTGTGGAGGGAGGGATGGTCCCACCTCCAACAGCGGTCTCTCTGGTGCAACGCGCAGGGGCCGGCGTACAACAGGCACACCCTTCCCGGAGAGACCGAGCCCGTGGAGCATGCCAAGGAGATCCTCATCCTCCGGCACAAGAGCCTGCGGGTGGACGGGAGTGGAGGTGACACGGCCAGCTCCAGGAAGGAGGTAAGAAGGAGCGAGGAAGGCTTGGACCTGCAGAGACCATGCACGGGCTACTTCCCCACGCAGGTATAGCAAGTGCTAGGAATAGAGCTTTTTGTTGCTGGTGGTATTTCCTTTTAAAGACAGATCCTGTTGCCTTTAAAAAAAAAAAAAGTGTCTCTCAATCCTAAATTGCATTCCAATGAGTAGGAAATACCGAGAAAAAAAATCCCAACCCAACTCCTGACAAACAAATGAGCCGCCTTGGGTGCAGCGCCGTTCAGCGCTTTGTGAACATAGGCTTCCGTCCATGCTAGGAAAGTTATTTACTGAGCAAATGTTATTAATTTGGCTTCAGTCTGTAGATTCAGAGGTCTGTTTTTCCCATGTTTTCTTTTCTGGGAGATTTCATTGAAGGCGGGAATTTGGTATACCCATTGTCGGCGCTCCAGAGGGACTGTAAATATTTGAAAATGTTCAGTGGTTTTTTTTCCCCCCAACTCTTTCGAAAGGACAGAAGCATTATTGTGAGCTTTCCTATTTATTCTGGAGGTGAATTTTTTGTTTTTAAAAGCAGCTACGGTTCTGGGTGGACTTGAAGAAAATAAAATAGAGGGAAGTGTTGCATACCAGATTCCTGGGAGAACCACTTTAAGTCCAGATTTACTGCTGGCACAGCTCCACATCGGTTCATGTTCTGAATTAGAGGAGAAACAAGGTAAATACAATGTCTGCGGCTGGTGAAGACTTTTGCTGACTTCTTTGGAAATCAGCGAGAGAAGCTGGGCAAACATTTCCCCATGGAAAGGCGAAATGGTCCAGGAACGGTGCACAAGGAGCAGGCTTGCTCTTTTCAATTCCTCCCATCCTCTGTAACTCCTACTCTAGAGGAAAAGCAATTAAGCTCTCCCTGTATTTTGCTCCCAAACCCCAGGTCAGCAGCACTAATTGCTGAGCCATCCCTAAATTTTACTCTCTTCTCCCAATCTTAGGGTTTGATGGCTTGAGCTAGAGCACTGTCCAAGTGCAGACTGTGGTCTCTAATCTGGGCAGCGAGACTCCATCACCGAGGAGAACAGAATGACCTTTTGAAAAGAAATAATTTATCTTTCTTTATTTAGACAGTAATTTTCCACGACAGCACAAGAACTCGGGACTGCCGCAGGCTTTCTTCCACTCCGATTTCTTTGTTCGAATGCCAGTCATTGAAGAGCCCACCGAGAACGGCAGTAACGCACCAAATGCTGCTGCTTCCCAGCCCTCCATTCACAGAAAGGTGTTCCGGCTCTTGCAAACAACTTAAAAGATTTAATTTGATCATTTACATGCTGATTGGTACTTACAATTCAAAATAGATAGGCAAGAACACGGCGTGTTCCTGTGGAACATTTGGTATAATTAAACTTCAAAAGAACAACATCAAACTAGGGCTGATTTTGAGCACGACGTTACGTACTTTAAGGACATTTGATTGTTAACCCTTGTGCTCCTGCTTTCCCCTTCTCCGCTGCTGCCATTAGGCACTGCGGTGCATTTGGGAGGAAATTCAGCACCCTTGGGAAGACCGTTTCCCCTGTGACTTTGAACGCCTCCAGCGGGCCTTTCAGAGGACACAATATTTTGGGGGCAATTGCAAAAGCAGTAGCATTCACTCTGTCGTCTATACTGACTCCTGGATGGTGGCTAATGCCCTATGGGCTTGGCGAATGCTCCTATGGATTATGCAAAATGCCAATTTGATGCCTAATACTGCTGTCTCATAGGAGCCATTTGTTGGTGCTAATTACACCTCTTTACAGCAGCTACCTTTGCTCTGTGCCAGCCTAAGTGAAGCAGATGTAAATACTGAGCGCTGCTTCCAGTGACGTCTGTAAGGGTGACTCTAAGCCCAAGAACCATCCCTCTGCACCCAGAAGGAAAAATGAGATGTGCTTTGTGTGATCAGCAGCTTATCTGCTAATGTTTTAGAATAGCTGCCTCCTTTTACTGTGAATAGATCTAAGGCGATACCCAAAAGTGATGGGATAATGTTCTACAAGAGCCCTGGAATATTAACACGAGGTGGGAGAGTGGGTGAACGCTGTTACTTCACGCTGTAGGAGGACAGATTGCAGAATTTGTCAGCAGAAAGGAGGAACGCTGTGCTAAAAAGTAGATTTCAGCCCATTAAAAGCAGCTAAATACTTGAAATTTGGGGGAAAAAATTAAGCCACTCAGCTTTAGTTTCATGCCAAGTTGACAAGCAAATGGCATTTTCCTGTTTAAAAAGAAGAGGTGAATGAAAAATACAGCTAGTTAATGTTTGAGAGTTTCTGACTGTCAGATACTCCATCTTTAGTAGTCCCAAAGAGAAGGGTTCGGCCTGGCAGGTTTTGAGTCAGCAAGAAAAAACAGATGCTCTCATGCCACCCATTTTTCTGTTCTGCCTTTCACCACGAGATGGAAGCATTACAACTGTGTTTGCAAACCCAACTGGAAATCAAGGAACTGTGAAACAAACTTCAAGCAAAGGGCTGCTGGAAACCCTCCAGTGCTGGTGAAACGCCTGCACGTCTTCCATGGCCAGTCTGGTTGAAAAAAGCTTTGGCGACGCGTTTGATCAGTTAGGTGTTATCAGCTGGGTGAATAATTAAAAAATCCCTTTGGTTCAGTATAGAAACACTGCTTTTTCTGCTCGTTGGCTGTCTGCATGTATATTTTTCTTTTTCAGTGAAGTTGCTTAGTCCTTGCCTATTAAAATATGAAGCTGTCGTAGCTCAGTTAGATTCATCTCATAATCTATTAGGTGCTGGTTGGTCTTTTCCCCCTGTACCAGTCACCACAAAAATAAGGTATGTATGGAAGAGCACCTTTCTATAGGCCTGTGGCTCCACCAGGCTGGGGAGGAGCCAAGAGTGAAGTTCATCTTGCCTGATGGACAATCCATCTCCTTCCATAGTCGGTGCAGAGAAACCGGCGCCCTTGCCAGGACAGGCACCGGTCCATGGCCAACACCAGGCTTCAGCCAGGACAAATCATCTCTTCTCTCTAAGCTGGGTGGCTTTAGGTGCCTTAGGGGTCTACTGCACTTTAGGTGTCTACCTTTGCTTTTAGAGTAGTGAGAGGTGACTCTTAGGCTGCGTTGGAAGCCCCTGCCAAGGAGAGGTTGGAAACTGAATAGGGAAGGCAGAGAGAAGAAGTAAGAAAAGAAAAACCCTCGTCCCTCCTGAGCCAACAGCTCAGGTTAAATGGTTTACACCAGGCAGAAAAACCTTGGCAAGACTACGAGGTGACTTCAGATCTGAATCGTAGCCCAGAGGATTAACTCCAAGACTATCTATTTCCAGCAGAAAGTTCACGTTCCTCCGCCTTAGGACAAAATTCCTGCCGAAGGCTGCTGCTTCCTGGAGCTGTGCATCACGCTGGCTCTGAATGCTGCCCGGATTTGGGGTTTGCCTTATTTTAGGCAAGCATCCAATGCCGAATACCCTGGCAGGGTGGTTTCTGAGACCCAGGATAGCTTTTATTTACCACCAGGCACCCAGAAAATCCTTGCACCTGTAGCCAGGCAACTTCGTCCTCTTTTCTTCTGCCAAAACACGAGTACACTCCCCCAGAAGGAGCTTATTTGGAGCTGCCTGTAAGCCATGTGCATAAATGACATACTGCCTTTGGTAATTATGTCGGAGCCCTTTCATGGAGCATGCTCTGAGAATCGTTAAATGCCCCTGGGAATGGCTTTCCAGGGAGCCGGGCGCCGCTGCCGGAGCCGGGCAGGCATTGTTATTAAAATGGTCAATAAAAGTGTGAACAAGGGATGGAGGGCATCGGTCCTCGTTAGGGGAGGGAGGAGAACGAACCGAAACAAAACAGAAAACCAGGCTGGGAGGTGTCCAGAGTTATTTTGGCAGTCTGGGTTTCTGGACTGAGGTGCCAAATCGCAGCTGCGTAAGAGACTTATTCCCAGTTTACCCAAGCACCGAACAATTCAGGCAGCATTGTGCTACCCAATTTTTTTTTTTTTTTCCTTCCCCCTGAAGAGTGGAGATTAGCACTGGAGTGAAAGGACAGGGAGCTCGTTAGTGCAAGCTCGTTACCTGCCTCCTTGGCCTGCAGCCAAGGTGGGGAACGGCCAAGGTGAGAAACGTCCGTGTCCCAGGGAAGGGCTTTGCCTCCGGCGCTCGCCTGCCCCGTCCTCCCCGCTCCAGCGCTGCTCCTTCCCATCCCATCTGCCAAATCACTCCTGGAGAGCTCAGACCTCTTCCACCGACTCGAAACAAATCAGCGTCTGTAAATATTTCCTGCCATCTATTTGGTCTATTTTTAGCAATAGTTCTTTTTGTTTTTCTTGGCAAAAGTAAAACAAATGGAAGCGGAGTCCTTGGGGATTGCAAATGGCTTGTTTATGAAGCAAGAGTGTCGTTAACAGACTTGCTAGCAATCTTCATAAATGCATTAAAGTACTTTTCTTCCTTAATCACAGAAGGATGATTCCTACTCGGCGCAGGGTGACTCCAGCACGCAGCCCAAGCTGTGGCGCTCCTTCACCGGTAAGCTGGGGAGCTGGCGGGTGCCGGCGGGGATTTCCTACCTCCCCTGCTCGCCCTGCCCTGTCCCGGTGGGATGGTCCAGCAGGTGACAGGGAGGATGTGCCAAGGTCCATGGCATATCAATGACCTGGGACCTGGACAGGCTGGACCAATGGGCTGTGACTAATTGTACGAGGTTCAACAAGGCCAAGTGCCGGGTCCTGCCCTTGGGCCACAACAACCCCATGCAGCGCTGCAGGCTTGGGGATGAGTGGCTGGAAAGCTGCTTGGCAGAGAGGGACCTGGGGGTGTTGGTCGACAGCCGGCTGAACATGAGCCAGCAGTATGCCCAGGTGGCCAAGAAGGCCAACAGCATCCTGGCTTGTATCAGGAGTGGTGGGGCCAGCAGGAGCAGGGCAGTGATGGTGCCCCTGTGCTGGGCACTGGTGAGGCCGCACCTCAAGTGCTGTGTTCAGTTTTGGGCCCCTCACTCCAAGAAGGACATGGAGGTGCTGGAGCGTGTCCAGAGAAGGGCGACGAAGCTGGGGAAGGGTCTGGAGCACAAGTGCTGTGAGGAGCGGCTGAGGGAACTGGGGTTGTTCAGTCTGGAGAAGAGGAGGCTGAGGGGAGACCTTATCGCCCTCTACAACTCCCTGAGAGGAGGTTGTGGTGAGGTGGGTGTCGGTCTCTTCTCCCAAGTAGCAAGTGATAGGACAAGAGGAAATGGCCTCAAGTTGCGCCGCGGAGGTTTAGATTGGATATTAGGAAAAACTTCTTCACGCAGAGGGTTGTCAAGCATTGGAACAGGCTGCCCAGGGCAGTGGTGGAGTCCCCATCCCTGGAGGTATTTAAAAGCCGGGCAGACGAGGCGCTTAGGGACATGGTTTAGTAGTGGACAGGTACGGTTGGACTTGATGATCTTAAAAGTCTTTTCCAACCAAGTGATTCTGTGATACCCATTGCAGCGCTGGGATCCGTGAGACAGCCAAGGCAAAGCCTCCTGCCCTCCCTACCTCACTGCAGGCAGCAGCGGGAGGACCTGGGCTGTATGTTGCAGTCAGGGCGGCAGCAGGCAGGGCAGCAGGGGCATGGCTCCAGTCTGGGGGACAAAGCGGGGCTCCTTAGATGAGCATCGTGAGTGAGCAAGCAGAGTCGAGAGCCTCCCCAGCCCCAGTGCCCCATCTCAGCTCAACCTGAGACAAGATTCGGCGTGCGCTGGGGAGCGCTGCTGGCAGCCAAGGTGCTCAGGCCGCTACGCGGGGGCAGGCAGCGGTGCTGGGAACCATAGCAGTGAGAATTCTGTCCCAGCCCAGGTGTTTGACCTCCTTATTACCTGCGTGATGCAAGGGGGGGGCGTGAATTTGCAGTTTTCTCATCTCCCGTGTCCAGCCAGGCAAGCATTCGAAATTGGTGCCGTCCTTCATATTCCACCAAGCACTAAGATGTTGGCAGTAATTGCAGATCATTCTGCCTGTGGAGATGCTAATGCATAAACTAAAACCTTATAAAAATGAATGATACTTCAAAACATGAAGTTTGTGCCCAAATGCTTTCCAAAAATTAGATCTTATTTCTTTTGCTTGCTAAGTATTATTAAAATGGATTTTGAGTGCCCCACTAGCAGCACTGTCTGTTTTGAATATCTGCTACAGAATGATCGGTGCCTCAAGTCCTCACATGTTCGTAAGCCCAAGCTCAGCTTTCAGATAACTGAAAGCTTACTTTTCACACTTAAAAAAGAAAAAAAAAAAAAAGGTTTCATATCAATGAAGCCTCACACAAGGCATAGCTGGTCAAAACTGTAGACAGAGTCATTTTAGCCTCTGAACCACAATGAGATGTTCAGTGGGAAACCGAGCGCTGAATTTTTGCAATGCTTGGCACAACACCTTTTAGCACAATCACGTCTGTAAAAGTGATGGTTGCAAAGAGTCGGTGTTTGTTGAAAATAACAAAAAAATAATGTTGCCTCCCAAAACAGGCTGAGATAGGTTAAGGGGCTGGGTCTGACCTTAATGTACAGAATATTTCTTTATTACTGGAATAATATTTAGTACTGGAATACTAGTACTGGAAAAATATTTAAGAAACAAGAAAGTCGCCTTTCAATCTTTTTGTGTCCTCCTATTTTTTCCTTTGTAATTTTCTTTAAAAAATTAAGTAAAAACTTGCTAAATAAAGAGCCGTAGAATAGCTGGCATTCCCTCACAAAGGTTTGCAAGAGTAGATGGAAGCAACACAACTGTGTGGCATTCGCGTGTTCATAACGTGGACGTCTGCTGGGGATGTAGCTATTTTAATCCACAGTTTATTATAAATGTTTAAACTATGTTGTTCCCGAAGAAAAACATGAGTGTGAGCAGGGCAAAGTGACAAAAAGGAGTGTTTCTGTAACCCTTCCATCGTGATTGCATGTACATCCCCCCCCCCAAATCGCTTAATGTGGCAACGTGAAATTATAGGTGCTCCAGCAGGACACCTGCATCTTGAAAAGCTATTTTAAGGTAGTCGCCGATAGTGAATTTTTGTTCTGCAAAGTTGCTGGTGGGGACTGACAAAAGAATGATGATATTGGTCCAGATGCGTAACATATTTCAAAGTACAAAATTGGGTTAAAATGTCTTTTTTTTTTTTTTTCTTTTTCTTCCATTGAAACACTGATCTTTGTCTTCTGTTTCACAACCGAAAAGTGATCCTTGCAGTGGAACAGCTCATCCCCAGTGAGCAAATGGCCCCCTCAGTAGCTCTCGGTATTTCTTCATCCCTGTTGGCCCACAAAGGAGAACGTTTCTCATACAAGTTGGTGTTTTGCTCCTTCTGCAGTGGGAAATGTGGAAAAAGTTCGGGAGGTGAAACAGAACCGGTCGAAGTCGGTGTGTGTCATCCAGCCACCGCAGCCCAGCGGTACGGCCTGGGGCGAGAAGAAAGAAACGGCGAAAGAGCTGCCTTTGGAGATGTAACAGCACAAGCAATGCTGCCGGCTGCCCGTGAGGGACCTGCCTCTGTCTCGCGGCTTGCTCCTGCGCATGTAGATAATGTAAATAACGTGTATTGAAAAGGACAGCGTGGACAGGGCGAAATATCCTGAGCGGTGTGCGTGGAAACGCGTGCTCTTACTGCACAGCGCTGGGCTTCTAACGGGAACCGAGGGGAAAGATGCACGGCTGAGCGCTAGCAGTGCGAGGGGGTGTCTGCGAGAGAATTTGTAAGAAACGCCTAGGAAAAATTAGTCTGTTCAGTCTGGGAAAAGTGCTGAAACTGTCTACAATCGCAAGAAAGGATGCTTTAATAAGGTGAGATACCAGATCGTCTCATTAGTCAGCAGGGATAGACTGAACAGCGGGGAGCATCTAGATTATATGTTAGCAAAAACTTTATAATCTCAAGGAGGGTTTTATTAGGCGATGGAGCACGCCACCAGGAAAGACAGCAGAAACAGCAAAAGATCTCTTCTGCTCCTCAGGAGCTGATGGGTCCTGGCTGTGAACATGAATCACGTGAAGTCCAAAGCTAAATCATGGAGTTAAATAAGGCGTTGTGTCTTACCAGAGGGGCTGCCACCAGCCACGGTTCTTTTAATGAAAACTTATTACAGCTGTGTTAAAAGGGGAAAATATATTCTTACTGATTTAAAAAAAAAATTATTTAAGGAACGGTTCACCTCAAAAAATAAAATGGGGAAGCTCCAAAGCCAGTGGCAATACCAGGAGATGAGCGTGCCAGCCCTTAAATAGATGGGCAAGCCTCGTGCTGCGGTTGGGTGGTTGCAGCAAGCCTGCAAAGGCTCTCCAAGGTCATCTCTGCTGCCGTAGCCGAGAGCTGCAGGCTCGGAGGAGCTCTGGATGTGCCTCCTCAGAAGACGCGGCAGAGAGAGGGACCCAGACCCTCGCTGCTGTGGAGCGCGTCTGCCAGGAAAGGTGCGAGCCCCTTTGCAGAGCAGATGAGGTAAACTCCGGGGATAGTGCCTGAGGAAGGGAGATATCTCCGCATTTGGGTAATTTTCTTTGAAACTCCAGGTAAGCATTCAAGCCTTCGAATTCTTGTCCTTAGCTGAACCCGACAGCGTAAGTTCTAGCATTGCAAACATCGACATTTTTCTTTCTCTTCCCCTTCCTCTGCATGGAAGGATCTGAGAGTATTTAATGTGAACAAGAGGCTCTTTCTGAAATAAAAATAAAAGAAACTGTAGGAATTTGCATACTTCCCTCCATGATATTTCTGGACTTCCAGAGCCAATCTCCTACGTGCAGAAATACTCCATTAGGAGACCACTGCCTGGCACGCTGGGGCTTTAATTTTAAATTAAAGACACAAAATTGTGTGTATTTGCTGTGCAATGACATGGAGGTCTCATTTCCATTTGAAGTATCTCCACTCCTCTACAGTGTCCTGACAGAAGCTGGTGTAGTTCATTTTGACTTGGAGGCCACTCCTCACTGCCCCATCACTGGAAATTCACCTCATTGCAAATGAAAAGTAGACCTTTTAGCCTTATGTGTGTATTTTGTGTGTGCATCTACATATATGTACGTATTTATTGATTTTAGTATAAGTCCAGTGTCGTCTTCAGTTACTTTATTAAAATTTTGGTTTGCTTCTTAGTTTAATCCGTCTCGCATGGGAGTCGCGTAGATTTGTCCACACTCTGTTTAGGAAACAGCCCGCCTTTGAATATGTCGTAATATACAACATACATGCATATGTTGTAGCGTACTACGTTTCTATTTCAATTAAATATGCTGTGTTATGAGATCACCTAAGAGTTACTACCTTCTTGCATCTGCAACACGCTCCTGATGACGTCAGCGGTAGCTGGTGACACGCGGGGATGTCTCTCCGGGTGTCATCGGTCCGGCACGGCGAGCCCGGCAGATCCACTCTGGACAGCGACGCGTTCAGCTCTGCCCCGTGCAACCCTTGGTCGGTGATCGCAAGATCACGGGCAAGGCGAGCAGCTGGAACGAGGGAGAAAAGTGGTCTGTTTATTGGGGTAAGCAATTGCACACAAGCGAGAGGAAAAAAAATACTGGATCTGAAGGTCCTCAGCTAGCTGGGGTTGAAACGTCCGTTGTTTACCCGCAGTTTAATGTCCAGAGTGTTTAAAATTTCTCCTTAAGTTCTGCTATAGAAAGATTTACTAAGATGGGTCCTTTTTATTCTGTAGCTGGAGAGCAAAAGGGAAACTGAAGTTGCTTCCCAAGGGGTTCTTAATCAATTTTTTTTTAATCAAGGATAGAAACTTTGTGAATCCCTTGGCCAATTCTTGCTTGGGTTTTGGGGGTTTGTTTTGGTTTTCCTTTTTTTTTTTTTTTTTACTTTTGGCTTCTGAACTGTCTTGCTTTTGTCCGAAATATCTGGATGTCTGTACCGTTTTGTCTTGTACAGCATCCATCATGCTTCTGGGCATCAGGTACTTAAATAATGATCTTTTTCCATTTGAGTTTCCCATCATGTCAAATGGGTTCTCTGCAATATTGTTATGGGCTACCAAGGGCCTTATCAAACAGTGGCTGTTTTGGCATGTGTACATTTCTTTTAATACTGTAGTAGGCAACAGAAATGGTTGGAAAAATCAGGACGCTTCCAGAAAATGGAACTTTATCTGATGTGGAAAAAAGAAAACCAAAAATTGCTTGCGTTTTTTCGAAGTTGTACATTTTCATCTCACTTTAGCACAACAAGAGGCGTTTCGATGCCAGGATTTCCCCACTTCTAGCAATTCCAGATGTTGCTCAGCTCCAGGTGTGAGGCTCAGTGGCCCGTGGCTGCAGAAGCTGCTCCAGCCAGCCCTGCGCCCCTGCGTCTCCTGCGCAGACCCCAGCCCATGAATCCCTTTCAGCCCTGCTTTGCAGTGCTGGGACCATAAATACCTCTCTGCTGTATTAGCAATTCGCTTGATCTGCAGAGAAGACAATATTCTGTGCTGCAGCGTACATACTTTCCCAATGAGTCACTCTGCCCCAAATTTAACCTTCTAGATACTATGGTTTTTTTTCTTAAAGATTCTTTACAAAATATAATAGCACAGCTAAAGCTTTCATGAAGTATTTTCCAGTTGCTTGGTGGCCAAGCCCTCTGACCAGTATGTATTTCAGCCCAGAATACCTTTGATAATCTTTGCCAGTATCCAGTGTTGGTGGTCTTAAAATTCTACAACCGAGTGGAAAACTGTTAAATGCTCAGGCTTTAGAGCATGCCTAATTAATTCTTTCCAGGGTTTTAGTCCTTTAAAAAGTGTTAAAAACATGGATTCGGTGTATCATTGAATATTGCATGGTTCCGTGGAAATAAATTGCATCAGTTTGATTCCTTTAGTGGTTCAGAGAGTTATTGCTCTGCGCTTACTCTGGAAGTTTACAGGAGTCTTTTGAAAGTTAGGGTTAAAACAGGCAAAAGTTGCTAATGATGGGGAGTCGCTCAATGGCAAAGTGCGAGCCCAAAAGCTACATCAGAAAAGTCTGGGCACGTAGATCAAGCGGCCGCGTTTAAAAAATCAGGCTATAAATCTCCCTTGCACTCGCAACTCCAAAAAGCATTTGTGTTCAGCACGTGGACTTTATTTTTATTTTTATTTTAACCAGAAAAATCACACTTGTGTTTATTTTATTTCACGACTGCTTAAGGAGAGTATAAAGGCTTAATCCTGGAAAGTACTGGCATCACTTAAGAAGCGGGTGAGGCAAATTTGAGCTTTTTTCTCTCCTGAAATCAAGTACTTGGGGGTATTGAACCTCATAAGAAACATCAAGGATCTTTCAACATCCAGGCTTATGTGCTTCTTCCAAGAGACGTGTAGACGGGAGAGAAGAAAAAGGAGCATGTGATGGAGATGAACCAGTGATTAAAATGTTAATGCAGAATTAAAGGGGCAAATGTCAAGATGGATATCTACTCCTCTCCCTTCCCGCACAGTTCATGCTGGGGGGTTGCTCTTTGCAAAACCGTCCAGGGATGTTGGTGGCATTTCCAAGGCAAAGTTGGTAGCGCTTGGGTAGCACTCGTTGTGGTCTGGGTGGCTTTGCTCTCCTTCTTGGTTTCTTCTTGTTCTGAGGTTTGTGGAGCCAACAGTAAAGGCAGAGACCCACGAGAGATATTCACCCCATCTACCTACGGAAACACTACGTGGAACATCTTTCAGAGCACGATAGATCGTCAAGGTAAGCTCCAATGCAGAAAGGTATGCGGGTCTGCAAAGGGAGTTGGGGAAGTCTCTGAAGGCAGCCCTGAAATCACGTCTGTTTATAAAATTGCAAGAAATCCTCTGCTTTCAGCATGAGAGAGCAAAAAGATGTTGATCTATCTACATAATATATAATTTTTCTGCGAGCACGGATCAAAACACAAAAAATAACAATAACTCAGGCTGTGCTGATGGAGTCTTTGATCAATCAAAAGGTAAAACACTGATTCTGTGAAAAATCCAGGCTGACCAGCCCCAGCTCCTTGCTAGAGTATGTATGTCTTGGAGATTCACAATTTCAGTTTAAAAGCTTAAGGGAAACAAAAAATCGTCAGGGTCAATGAGGAAATAAAGGTCACTAAAACGCCTAGGATAGAACATCCCTTTCCTTACACCTAAGGTCCTAGTGCTGTCAGGGGTGGCACCCTCGTTTGACCTCTCTGGATACGAGGACCCTGAAGGCAGCTCCCCGCTGGCACCAGAAGAGGTCAAGGAGGAAAGAGAGGGTCATTTTCCTTGGAAATTAAATGATATTTGTGTCTGACTTTTGCACGGATCATGGTGGTGGCCAGTTAATACACCTACCTAGCTTTGGTGTAGCACCCCAGAGAGCCCAAGGCAGGCTACAAAGGACAACCAACATCTTTACAGTTTCTATAGGCTTAGAAAATGTGGCAGGATGTTACTTTTTTGGTTTTTTGGGATTTTTTTTTAGGGTGGGGGTCCTAATCCTCTAGCTGTAGTGCTCCGGGGGTGTTATATTAGCTCAGGCAGCAGGTAGTGATGAGAGGAGGCTGTAGAGTAGTTTGGGATGATTGCTCCCCTCCCCTCCATGCCCCCCCCCCCAACACCTTCCTTCAGGCTGGGTGCTCCTGCTCTGCCCAGCGCCCGTGTATAAGGTAGCCTGTTTGACACGCAGAGACTGGCTTTGTAGGAGGAAACGAGCGTGGTCCTGAAGGTCATTCAGGCCAACTAAGAGCTGCGTCACCTTCTGGAGGTGCCTCTGGGACCTCGTGCTGAGGGGTGGGATGGGCTGGGCAGAGCATCTGCGGGACCTGGGGCCGGTGGGGCGAGTGTCGGTACCAGGGCTTGCTGTTCCTGGCTGAGAAATCGTTTCTTTCCTTCTATAAATTGGAGATCAACTGTGCTGGAAGAGTAAAATCAGGGCTCCTTGAGCCCTTGGTGAGGCTGAGAGATGGAGAGTGAAATCCCGTTACGTTAGGGAAATTGAAAATCTGTGATTGATTTCAGGATTTATTCTATAGTATTTTTGTAAAATAAAAGCACTTTTATTCCTGTTTTCTCCCCCCATCCTACAACACGTTGCAAACACACAGAGGGTTGTGGAGCTCGGGCTGGGCAGATGCTGGGCCATCCTTATGGCCCCACTGCGCTTTCTTTGTGGCCTCCCAGTAACAAGTGCTGGGTGTGGGATGTTAATGGTGTGGCCCGGGTCTGCAGCCTGACCACCGACACTTTACCCATTTTCCACAGGGGCGACATTTCCACGCAGAGTTCAGATGCAAAGGCGACATCATAAAGCAGCCCAGGAAAGGATTAAATGAAAAAATATGGGTGAGTCGATCATCATTTAAAAAAATATTTTATTCAAAATTTTACATCAATTTACATACTCAATAATTGCTTTCATTCTTTGATAGATATCAAAAAGTGTTTTGCCTTCCAGAATGGAACTTTCTCACTGAAAATGCTGAAATGAAACATTCAAAATTAAGAAACGCCTTTCTTCAAATTTTTCCAGAGGTACTCGCTCACCCCAGCCCTTCCTCAAAAATGATTTGGGTGTTAAACCCCACATTTTCTGACTAGTTAATCAGAAAATCCCCAGCCCTTTCTGGCTGCAGAAGGAGGGAGGGGGCTGGGATGGTTTAGTGGTGGCTTTCTTGCCATTTCTTCTCTCTTTTTTCTCCTTTCTTTTCTCCTAGCATACGTGTGCCCTGTCTGTTAACAAGGCTGTCCATTGCACTGTATAAAATTTATATGAACAAAACACTTGCACAAAAGAAACCCAAAAACCCAATTTACACTTTGAAAGCAGAATAGGTCTGAATCTTATAATTAATAAAGATGTTTTTTCTGAAGAGTAAAGGAACCATTTTTCTATTACTCTTAGGAAAAACCATCCCTATTATAAGAATTTAAATTTTATCTATTTTTTTCCCCAAGGACCGAGGAAATAGAGAAGCAAGGGGGGTGCAGAGGTTAGATGACCCCTGGCTGAGCAGACCTGAAGGAGTTTGCTCCCCTGATAACCCCCGCAGCCTGCTGGGCTGAGGAGCCAGCACCTCCTGGGCTGGCTGGACGCAATGGGGTTGGTGTCTAATTAAAAAACAATAATCAAGCTGAATGGAAGGAAGCATAAGGGGGCTGTAGCCCCACCGGGTGCGTTAGCCAGCCCCAGCAAGGCTGGGTGCTCCCACCACGTGCTGCTGGAGCAGCTGCCCCGTCCCTGCAGCTGCCGCTGCCCCAGGCACGGTCTCGTTGTCCGTGATGTCCAGGAATTTTTCAGATCCTAATGGTGATGAGCACGTGCGTGGGAGGGTGCCAAGGAGAAGGGAAAGCTCGTTGCATGGAGAGACATTTTGACCTTGCAAACTCAATTCCTGTTCCACAGCCTAAGAATTTGGAAAATGTTTGGCTGGGCACACAAGAGCCCATGAAGAGCCAAGGCTGGGCACCAGCCCTGCTCTGCCGCAGCCACGCAGGGGTTCTTCTGCCAACGGGACAGAGAATTGCTGAGGACACCTTCCAAATGGCAAACAGCGCTAACTTGCGAATCCGCATTAGCATAAACGCAGCAATGCCAAATACAGCTGACTAAAAAGCACACACATAAATGTGGAAGGGTGCATTAATCCCTTTTTTTAAAATACACAAGTGCCCACTTTGCATTTTAATTTTGTGCAATTGCGGTGCAATCTGCAAAAAAAAAAAGTCCTCGCTTCTGGTGTGCAAACCCTTGTCTTCACCGAGCTCCTTCAAGCATTGCCAAAGCTCCCCCGTCAGCCATCTTCGGCTTTGAGATATAGATCACATGGAGGGACAGCAACTGATTTTCCTTGTCACTTCAGACAGGTTTAACCAGTATTACTTGTTAGTTAAATGGCAACTGATTGAAATTACACTTATTGAAGATTAATTAGGTATTAGATAGATATATTGCACTTTGCATTTAATCAACCGCTTTATGTTCAATACAAAGAGGTCATCTCATCGCAGCGATTGTTGCCTCCGAAGTAACCCAATGACTGCGAGATGGGTGTCTTATTGGTTCAAAACTATGGGAAAAGAGTCGATATGCTGGGCTGCCCGGGGATGGGCTGGGAGAGGGTTGATACGCGTAGGTATGGGGTTGATACGCGTAGGTATGGGGTTGATACGCGTAGGTACGGGGTTGATACATGTAGGTATGGGACCAGCGAAGGCGGTGGGAGGGTTGGCTGGAAGCATGTGCCGATGCATCGCAGTAGCAGGGGTTGCTTACAGCGGAGGCGATAGCTATATGCGGGAGGGCGAGTAAGTGGCCGGGGAGGGATGGTGCGCGTTTATTCATGCAGAATTACAGGGCTGAGGAGGGCTCATTTCCCAAGCAGCACAGCCAGGAGAGCGCAGGAGGAGCGGAGCTGCTCGCTGCTCCCCCATGGGCACGCCAAGGGTTTCGGTGGGAGGCTGTATCATGTCAGAACGATTTCTCCTCTCCCTTAGCTGACTAAATAGTTTGCGTGGAAGAAAAGGGATGGTTAAGCAGGCCAGAGACACGATGTATATTTTCACCTCCCTGAAAGTGGCCTCTGTACTGCAGCTCTCCCACCAGATGCACGTCCACCGCGCCCTGTTTGAAGGCCACGCAATGGTGTTTCCACCTGCCGAGAGCAGCGTTCATCCCTGCTGTGAGGACTTTCATCCTGTTACGCGAACATCAGAAGTTATTCTTCCATTTTAGCGACCGACCAAGATGTAAACCTAACCTTTGAGCTCTGCTCACCCACCGCCTGCTCCACCGTGCCAGATGCAGCAACATCTTCTGCCCTCCTTGCTCTCTTGCCCCTTGCAGCCCTGCTCTAGCTCTAATTAACGGGGCTGTGGGGTCTGTGGGTGAATTTCGACCTCGCGTGACGGTAAGTCTGCAACCTGGCCCACCTTTCCTTTCTCCACGCGTCGGTGCGGGGACTCCTCTGGGCAGGGACCTCTTTCCTGGTCCTATCAGGTGCCTCACGCACTCACGGTCAGGTTCAACAGCAGCTCTGCCCCTGCGACAGTGAGGATGAGAGGTCTGATGTATTATTTAAAAGCTACCCCAGCCTGCAATGTTTAAGAAAGAGCAACGCAGAGGATAGAATAGATTATTATTATTTAAAGTGTATTGTGCTCGTAGAAGGGGAGCGAGCGTGTTCATCAGTCCATATGCCTCGGCAGTTGGCTAGAAGCATAGTCAAAATTTTACCCAGCCCTCTCCAGTTTCCCTAACCAGTGCGCAGTTTCTCTGAGATACCCATATGTTCACAGTTAACTTTAACTATTAAATTGATTTGGAAATTAATTTGGCAACACAAAATCCCATAGGATAAGGAAGTCAACATCTTCATCTATCCCCCGTTTTAGAAGAGGTCATGACTTAGGCTAAGGTTAGAAAAGTCAGAAGGTGAATTTTCACTGTAATTTAAATTTCCTCCCCCAGCCTCCTGGCATGTCACAGGAATATAGTTATTGCCCTACAGAAATCATAATTTTCCTAGTCTGGCATCCCGCTCCTGGCAGTGAGCTACAGCAGATGCTCCAGCAGAAGAGAAAAGCATTAGGAACCAAATGGCAACGAAATTCCATGCAGGAACGTCCCCGTCCCCATGAGACACTTCTTCCACAGCAGGCTCGGATGGTGGGAAGGGTATGGATGCTATATGGTCCGCTCTGCTGTAGCAGGAGAGGGGACACCTTTCTACAGCTGCACAGCAGGACTCTCCAGGTATGTTGGTATGTACACCTCGTTCTAACACTCCTTGTCTAGCTAGGTGTGGACCTGCCTGGTTTAAACGTGTTTGCACGGGTTGGTTGCATCGTTTCTGAGAGCACCAAGGTATTTAAGGCATCGCCAACGTTTTAATGTTATTGCTTGGATCTCTGGGGTTACTTCGTGTGAAAGCCGCGTTAGCATTTTGTTCAGAGGAAGCAGGAGCTGAAGGAGGCACACGTTCCAGAAGTGCCGCTTCTATACCGCGCTTGCGAGGACGTGGCTAAAGGTATCTCACAGCGATGGCTGCGGAAACTGCGGGCTCTATGATGTGGTAAAGATCTTCGACTTCAGATCTGCTCAAGGCGCGCACAGCTCACTGCTAATCTCATGCACAAACGGGGTTTTAAAAACTCTCCAGCGCCCTGGGCAGTTCTGCATCGCAACCACTCGTGACCTACAGACGCTGCCCGACCGGCCGAGGCTACGGGCTCTCTGCACCGCTCTTCTGAGATGAACAGCCATGTGTTTATTTGGAAATCTTCCTGCTCTGCCTCAACAGCTATTTGTCATGTTCCTTAATGCCACAGCTGTTCGGCTACGCCAGGTCATCTGCTTTTATTAGTCCTGTTCCCACCACCCACTGAAACTCACACCAGCCAGGAGAAGATTTTTATCCGTGTCCCAAAATAGCACTTCTCTCTTCCAGCGACTGTGGAAACTTCAGTGGTTTTCTTCTTTTCTGATTTCCAGTTCTGCTGCCTACCTGCTGCCCCATGAAGGCTGGAGTACCTGCCCTCACAGCCGGGATCTCCGGCGGGACCGGCGTGTTGCTCTTTCTCATCGCTTTCGGGACGGATTACTGGCTTCTAGCTACGGAGACCTGCGGCGTCTTCGAGCATGGGAACAGCACTCTGTGGACCGGGGCGGTAAACTCTGAAATCTTGTCTTACTTTGGAAGAATTGACTTTATTTAAATAATTTAAAATCTTAAGTTTTAAATCTGCGATAATATTCATGCTCTTTGAAAGTGACCTGCTAATGCAAAATGTCCCCCCGAGCTGACTTTAAAACCCAACCCAGCATTTCCATAGTATCGAGCATTTTGACTGAAGTAAATTGCGTCTAGGAAACATTAAGACAGCACCTCTGTAATCTGGCAGATACGAACGTTAAGGAATGAAAGGCAAAAATGTAAGAGCTTTACTTGTTGACAGCATTTGCCTCTAAAGACAAAAGCTATCTCCTGATATTTGCCGTTAAAAGGTTTCTCCCTCTGTAGTTTCTTCATGTGAAAATAGTTCATATTTTAAAGTGTAGGACTTGGCAAGCGTTTCCCTCTGAAGTGATATGACTACAGCAGAGACAGAAAACAAAAGCGAGCGTCAGACGCAGAGCACAGTAGACAAGAGCTCCTGTCCATCTAACAAGGAGGCTTATATATTATAAAATTAAGATTTATATAGGATTTTAGTGAGCAGGAAATGTGATTTTCAAAGGACAACTCAGTATTTTAGTGCTAACTGCTGGTACCACTTCTTTATAGATCCTTTCCAAAGTCTGGTTGTACCTGCACTTGCTGTTGTCTAACTCTTCAATGAAACAACCACCAGAACAGTTCCCCAAGCCACCCGCTCTTCCAAAATGTTTCTGCGCCAATCAATGTGTGGTTTCAGTTACAAAACGACAGGAAGGTCCTCGTTGTGTGCAGACTTTTTGTTACTTCGAAGTTCAATCCAATTAGCTTTGATTTTCTTTTTTTTTTCTGGGGTGGTGAGTCACACTGGGTAAGCATCATGATGCCAGCAGGAAATATTTTCTTTCCTTTCAGAATCCCATAATCAAATGTAGGACACTGTTCGCTTGAGTCATGTTTCCAAATGACTTTCTCTATTGAAAAAAAAACCCCAAATTATGATAGAAAATCTGCCTGGCAGAAGACGCTCTCGTTACTGTTTAAAGCAGTGTGGTGAAGCCCTGGAGATGGCAGAGAGTCACGGACGGGGGAGTGCCGCTCAGTTTTTGTGCGCTTGGGAAAAGGCAATGTTAATTGTTTCAGATTTATTTTTGTGCTGTTGTCTTTTAAAGTGGAGAGACCAGAGACGTTGCACTGCACGACACGAATAAGCATCTCAAACGTGGCAGATACGCTCTTGGCCAAGCGTTAGTGTGCCTGTCACCGAGGCAGAGCGACTTCAAAAGCGCCAAGCAGAAATAGGAACTGCTCTTACTCTTGCCTCTGAGCTATTTTATTTCTATTTCAGACAGCTGTTTCTATTCTTTCTATTTCAGTTACCAGTTGTGTACAACGGGCTGTGGTTTTACCTTCCCTGCCCTTTCTCAAACTGGCTAATCCTGTCCCTTACAGATAAGGATGGTCTCGAGTATCTGCCAAGCAGCGACTAAATGTGCCGTAGATGCACCAGGTCAGCAGCAGCCATCCAGCTGATGAAGTCTGAGGGCTGCGTGTTACCAATGTCATAGTATTTTACCCTGAAAGTAAAAGGAGAATGAGGTCAGAGTGCTGGAAGCAGTCGTAACGATGCATGAAAACCTCAAGGCGAGGGAAGTATCTTCTAGCACCTCCCCGTTGAGTCCCATCTCCTTTCTCCAGTTCACAGGGTCCAATCCTGTATGGAGGTTCTCGATCCTCCACAAAATGTAATTTTATAATAAAAATTTACCAAATGGTATGTGATAAAGGCAAAATTGATTTTGGCTGTAGCTTTAATAGTTTTTTTTGGTAAATAGTCCATGACTCAACTTCGCAATATCCTTCCTTCTGGAAAGACCTAAACCTTGTGCTTGGGGATCTGCTCTGGGGGTTGAAGTAGACTCGTCAAAAAAGGAAGAATTGTCAACATCGCTATCCTGGTCTATGAGAAGACTGGTGTGGGCAAAGAGGGATTGCTCTCTCATGTAGGTTTAGCGTAACTTCTACTGGGCTCAGCAGAGGGAGAGAAAGAAGAAAACCTTTGGGCTGGTGATTGGAAGAGGCTCAACGGGAGTGTTAGAGTTGGGCTGTCTGCTGGGGTTAAGCCAGACCTTACATGGATCCTGCAGAGGAGCAAGGACATCTGAACTGTTGCATTGGGTCACCCCTAAAATTGCTTACCTGGTAATCAACCTGCTTCCAACTGGTTACAACAGCAGTAACATTTACTTAAGGAAAGTGTTTAAAAAGTAGGATACACCCAGAATGCTCTGCTGGCTGGCACACCCATCCAGCCCTGGCAATCAGTGGTTTAAAGATATTAGAGAAAGAAGAAACTGTTTTTGTGAAGGTCTGCAGGATGATTTGTTATCAGAACATTTTGTAGCTCTGATAGGGCAGAAAGTCAAGGACAGCAGCTGCCTCTTCTCCAAACCCTCCAAAACCAGCTTAAACATCAAATGAAAACCCCAAAAAAATGAAAGCAACAACCGTCTAAGGAAAAAATACACACTTTCCACCTTTTCACCATTATTATCCCCATGTCAGCTTGGGTTTTCATTCCTCCGCAGGCTGAAACGCTGGCAGAGGTCAGGAAGGAGATCCTCACTTTCCATCATGAGGGCTTCTTCTGGCGGTGCTGGTTCTTTGGCGAGGGCCACCGGGAGACCATCTGGACCTTCTGGTACAGTGAGTATGATGCCACCGCACCACATTCACAGCGTTCGCTCACAGTTTGAATTACAAACAAGCACAACAAGGGCTCCCAGTGATGCGGAGACAGTTGTCTTTATTTTATTTCATATTTTTTTTCATTCTCGTCACCTCTCTATCAAAAGCAGACTGGGCTCACCCTTCCTGTGCTCTTTTTTTAACTTGGATTTTGCTCTCAGGGGGTTGTTCGCAGAAATGTAGGAACCCCTTGATGCCATTTAATATATCACCTACAAAGTCTTACGGAGCGGTGGCTTCCACCAGCAACGACAACTCTCCCCCCACATCTCTTGATGTTTGTGTTCAGCTAAGATCTGCAAAATTTGAGCCTGTGCCTTTCCTGGCCCTTGGCATTGCTCTTCTGTTAGCGTTTTCAGCCATTGGAGTGTTCCCACTGATTTCAGCAGGGGAAGGCTGGACGCGCAGGCGTGTGGTCTCCCTGGGTGCTCAGGACCTCTAGCAGTGGGCAGTGGTGGGCCATGGAGAGCCGTAACCACATCTGTTTATGCTCTTAAACACACAAGACCTTTATTTTAAGATCTTGCCTGGTTTGCTTTTTAAGGTCATTGAAATTATGTGTGAATAAACAGAGAGGGATGCAAAAATAATTTTTTTCCTGCAAGCATATTCACTCTTCAAAACAAATTGAAGGAGAAGGTGAAACCTGTTCTGAGACACCAGTTGGTGCTGACTGGTGGCCCACGTGCAGTGAAGTGTGAGGTCTTGGCCCACTGAACCAGGTGCTCCCACCAGAAAGAGCAAAGGAGTGAGACCACCCCACAACACGCCTGGCACCAGCCCCGCCGGCGGCCGAGCCAGCAACCAGCTCGCCTGCCTTGGTGCGCAGTGGGTAGTTAGAGGACAGCCTTTCCCTGGGATGCCGCAACCCTAGAGGAGCATCGGTGGTAAAAAAAGACATTTAAAATAAGTTCTGCAAAGGTTTTAAATGCTGCAAAAGCATTGACCCTGCGCTCGCTGGCGCTTCGGTCCGCTCAAAGATGCTTACGTGCCCTTGGAGGGCGTTTGGCTGCAAATAATGCAGGTTCCACAAGAAACTTACTATGCAGTGATTCAAATTTTAGATGACTTTGCTGTCCCCCCATCCTCCGATCTGTGTTCCCTGTAAAACCTTGCAGGAACAGTTACTGCCACTGCTCAACTGAACAGCGTGAGATTTCTCACGCAGAAATTTTTTGATGGACAAGGACAGGCTTGAGAGAGGGAGTTTGCTATCTAATTACATTATATGGAAATACATGATAGAATATAATGTTACCCGAAGTAAAATCGCTCTTTCTGATAACTGGCAAATTTGTGTTACTTCTTTAGGTATTTATTATAATAGGATTGATCATGGCAAATTAATTTGCTGCTCTCGTGGATGTAATAATTAATTCAATAGGTATTCCATAGTCAATTTAGCATGAACTAATGTCCACCTATTATAAAGTGTTCCTCTGAGCTGGGGAACATATTTAAATAAGTGGCCAACCATTAATTAATTCATTTAACATTCATTCTATTACCGTTAATCACGATAAGCCTCAGTGGTATTAATATTGATGGAGCACTTCCATTCTAATTGTGCTTCCCCTTCTCACAAACTGGAGGTCTTGTAAGGTGGCTTGTTCTGGTACCCAAATACCTTTGCCCCTTCCAGGCGGTCCGACACGTTTTCTGGAGGAAAACAGCTATGGGAATATTTACAGTCATCTGAGTTGCTCCATCTTTCATGATTTATGTCCACCGCCGACTCAGGTTACGAAGATGAGAAGATGTACGAGTAGCAGTCTCAGGTCCTGTTACGTCTCCCCTCTCCCATCAGTCTTCTTTTTCTTTTTTCTTTCTAACCAGGATTTACTGTCCTCCTTTACTCCCCTTCTGCCCCCAGTGAGGGTTTTGTGGGTTTTGCAGACTGGGGCTTTGCCTTCTGACTGTTATAACTGTGATCTTGCAGAAAATGGAAGCAAACCGTTTGTTTTTTTCTGTTGTTCTTTTCCAGCCAGCCAAGCACACCCCAAGTTCTGCATGCATGGCTACCTCTTTCCCATGCCCATCGCGCTGGGACCTTTCCCCCATCCTTCCTATGACACGACCGCAGGTGGGTTTCTTTCCTGATACCCCAGCAGCTCCTTTCCAAGGTTTATGATGTGGGTCAGTGCTGTGGGTCTCCCGTTGCAAATGCGCGTGGCCAAGCATGACCAAGACTGTTGGAAAGCTCCTTTGGCCTTGCTCCACAATGGCCTTGCTTAGCTGACTGCCCCAAGCCATGAGCACATCGAGATGTTGTCCTGCGTCTTCTCTCCTCCAGAGTCAGCCTTGCCTGGCCGTGAGCTGTGCACCCTCCCGCTGGCTGCTCGGTGCCTACTCCTATGAGCAAGGGAGGATGCTAAATCCATCCCCTGCCTTCTCCCACCTCCTCACTTGCTGGGAGGAGCTGGAGGCAAAGGGCTTCTGTCCCATGGCCGAATCCAGCCTGTGGGCAAACACCACAAATAATTTCTCCTGGGCTGCAGGCTTGTGGCAGTCCGGCGCTGACTCGTTTCCAAAGTCTGGCTTCCTGGGAGAGCTCTGGTGTTGATTTGTTGCAAGACAAAATAAACAAGCACTGGAAAAAGCGGTTAAAGACCAAATTGTTAGAAGATCCACGTAAGTGACTGGCTTATTTTTAATACACCGAATGCGACACAGTTGGAGAGCTCTCCTTTCAGCTGGTTCCCTTTTTATTTATGTTTCTCTATATTTTCAGAGTTCTTTAATGAATCAGCTGCTGTTAGGAATTTTAATTTGCTAAATTGGTGGCAGCAGCTAGAATTAATTCAATGATCTTTTTTGAAATGAATTGATTTCTTTAAATAGTGTGCATCACTCTGCCTTGCCTCCGGGGATCTGGGGCAGGCATACTGCACAAACAAACATCTTGACCTTTTCCTTAGCCTTTAGCGGTACCTTTTTTATTTTTATATTTTTTTTTCATGAGGAATTAATTAAAAAAAAAAAAAACAACCAACGTTTGTCAGTAGGAGCATGTGAGGGAGAGCAGCTAGTTTCTTTCGCCGTGCCGTGCAGGATTCCTGCCTCGGGGAACACGGCGCAGCGTAAGATGGATACGAGGGACCTGTCGATGGCAGAAGGAGGAGCCCGTCGCTGGCTGCGTGCAGCAAACACGCGGGTTAAGCGGTGGGATTTTTTCAGCTTAGGAGCGGCAGGCATGACGTCTGCTTTCTGCACGATCTCGCTGATAAACGCACTGTTTTTTCCTTACTAAATAAAGGGCCCTGGAGGCATCTGTCCCTGCCCATCAGCGCCCGCTGTGAAACCCTCTCCAGCTGCCTCTCGGGAACGCCCCTTGGGACGGGTCCCGGGAAGGTGCCGGGGAGGGGCTCTGCACAGGGGCTGCACCCCGGGGTGCTGCGGGGCTCTGCCTGGAGGCTCCCGGCACCCACCCTGCTAGGATCCCCGGGGAGACGGGGTTGTCTCAACACCCACATTTAGGGCAGCGGGAGCACTGGGCTCCTCTGCTGCACCAGCCCCGCTGCAAAGCATTTGGACATCTGCAGAGAGCGGACGCTTCTGTCCTTAACGCTCATTTTATTTCAAACCAGCCCGTCCTCATATGCAAATGGTGACAAAATAGGAGGCCATCCAAGAAGAGGGGTCCTCCAGCTATTACCTGCTCCAGAGATAATTCTGCCTTATCTGCATCCTCTTAGGCTCCCTGCGAGAAACGGGTGACGGGAGGTTAAACATGAAAATGAATTCTGTGGTTTTGGAGAGTTCAAGATACTTATCTCTCCCTAAGTGGCTTCTCCTGACAAAATGGTTTCAAATGAGTAAAACGCATCTTCCCTGTATCATTTTTCTTTCAAGTGTGAATCATTTCAGCATTACCCACTTGCTCGTGCTCGGCTTAAATCTAACTAGTGCTTCTGAGAAACAACAGGCAGAGCGGGGTGCAGTTGTCCGAGGGGATCGGATACATCAGGGGAATGGGGAGCAGGGTAGCAGAGGGTCTCTGACTGAAGACCACCGCCTTTGGCCAAGGTTTGCGGCAGTGACTGGAAGAGACTTGGCTACTGGGAGACTGGAGTTAGCGGGCTGCGTCCCATCCCGTGGGATGGTACGGATGCAAGCTTGCTCGGCTCTGGCTGGCGTGGTTGTGTGAAGTCACAGCAAACCCCCCAGATTCAGAGGGCGAAGAGGCAGCTGTTCGCGTGCCCTGTTCTCCTACCCGGAGTCAAGCAAGGCCATTGATGGGGGCAATCATGAGCGCCTGCTTTCCCCGCAGTCCTGCTAACAAAAACTGCCTTTATTTTAAACCAGGAACCTGGCACCTTCCGTAAGTGTTAATTAAAATGGAACAAAGATGTGGTCTGAGTCCATCTCTCCAAATTTTGCTATTTTCTTTCCTTTCTTGCCAAGCTCTTCCATCCCCACAGGCACAGCTAAGCATGGTGCCCTCTACTCTCGCCCCCTTTCGTGGCGTGCTTCCCTGGCAAACCCTTCCAACCCCTCGTACTCATTCCAATCCCATTATGGAGGGGGTGACATTCAACCTGAACTTGCACCGGTTCCAGGCACGTTGCACCCATGCCGCGGCAGGGAGTTAGCCAAGCAGGAGCTCCAGCTCCGCCTGAATGAGCAGCGTTACAGGTTATTGCTTTGACTGCTGCTGAAGCAGGCGTTAAGAACGGACTTCTGAAAACAGCTCTTCCCCTCCTTTCCTCTGACTTTACTCTTTTTGACCTGCAGTGTACAGAGGCTTCTGGACGGCGTTCATCATGCTGGCCGTCGCCGCCGGGCTGGTGGGAGGGCTGCTGCTGGTGTGCGGTGTGCCCTTCGTCAGCCCCCGGTCCTACAAAGTCGGAGGTGGATTCCTCCTCGCCTCGGGTAAGCTGCCAAGCTGCGGTAACGGGATACGGCCGGGGCAGGAATGCAGCGGCCGCGCTCCGCTTCGTGCACCCGGGGGAAGGGGAGGCAGCCGGGGATGAGGCGCTGCTGGAGGGAGATGGGGGCTCTGATGGGAGCTGCACTGACTTGGAGCAAATGATTTCCCTCTTCCCCCACTGGAAATAAACCTCTAAGCTCAGCCAAGCTTTAGCAAGATAGTCCTGAGACCTAGGGAGGCTGGGGTTTGGGAAAAATACTTTTTTTTTTTTTCCTACTCTTCCATGTAATGCAGAGGAGCAGAGCCTTTTATTTTAGTAAAGTCCGTAGCGGCGTTAACCCCGGGCAGCAATCAGCCGCGCTCTGTTCCCTGAAGTCAGCCTTTGCATTGGGGCCTCTCCTGTCTCTGCTGTTAACATCTGGTAGAGCTGGAAACCCACTGAGCGCTGAAAAGCGTACCCGGCGATTCAAAATGGGAGGGCAGGCTTAATAAAACCTGAAAAGATAAAGCGGTGGCACAGCAGGAAAATGAATTAAAAATAGGCATTTATTCATTATTCCCACTGCCTTTACAAATGATTCCACTGAATTATCACTTGGGCTTTTTCCTTTTTTGTATTTGAGAAGGAATAACTGGCTTAACTAGTAGAAATACTTGATTTATAACGGTGACTCAAACTCAGAAAAAAGCTTTTTTGTGACTCAGGCAGCTGAAGGCTGGAGCTCAGCTGAGCCATGCCAAGTGAGGGACTTCATAACGAAGTCAGGCCTTTCGCTGAAAAAACGGTGTTTAATTACGGATCCTGCACCAGGTCCTGCTTCCTCGTACGCGGCATGAAACAAACGCGAGCCAGTGTCTTTGATCCCAGTTTGCGCTTTGAGCGTGCTCAAGTCTTTTGGGGCCAAAAACGTCAATGAAAAGATTTAATAAGAGGGGTCCCAACACCGACCCTGGAGGAACTCCACCTAAAGCCCTTCCAAACTCGCCATGCCCTACCATCGTTACCTTTACTCTTTTCCCCCAGTATTTAGCTCCCTATCGATTTTATAGCTCCTTTCCTAATTTCTATCTCCTCCAGTTGTATTAATAACTAACCATGCGATGCCCGCTGAGCCGCTTGTTAAAATGAAGCTGGATGACATCTATTTGTTTAAAAAATCTGGAAGGCGCTGAATCAGCGGGGCCCTACTTGCCTCCGCTAATTCGCCTTGCGTTTTGTCCAATTTTCCAGTTGCCTCCAGGTCTTCAGTTATTGAAGGGAGGGCAGCAAGCCTGTGGGTATCTGTTTATCTCTCTCTTATATAGTTTAATAAATGCTTGGTGGGTCTTAATTTTTCTAAAGGCAAATTTCACGTGGTTTTACACACATGGATTTCATTTGGGAATGCAAGATGTCTTGCTGTCAGATCTCCATCAGGTACTAATGCCTTCTACTGAGGCCACTTGACACGTGTGTGCGTTGAAGTCATCTCTTCTTGTGAGACTAGGACCAAATATTTGAATCCTCTCAGATGTGATGCTCTGGCTACCTCAGTTAAAGCCCTACCTCTTCAAAACACTCAACTTTCAGCCCAAATGGAAAAACTGAGATTGGTCACCTTCTGACACTGGCCCGATAAGTAAAATATCACACCGACAAGGATGTCGAGTAAAACTGAATCACTGTATTCCATTTTTTCCATTGTTTTTGCACTTTATTTGACTACTTCTTGATTAAAAGGCTGGGGCATAGAATGTGACACTTTTTAGAAGAGCTGATTATGCATCACATAAACCTCTTGGCATTAGACAAAGATGCTGCTGTTTAAATTGAAGTTTGTATTAATGCAGTTTCAATCTGAGCAGCAATCATTGTTATTAACTGTCATTAGGAGGAACAGGTTCAGCTGGAAGAGGCTTCCTGCTGTATTTTCAATCTAAATGATAGCTAGGAGAATGCAGTAGCATTGCAGTATTTTCAGCAAAGTTTGCTTAGAGCTTCAGCTGATCCTTTTTTTTTTTTGGGGGGTATCCTGAACTCAGCCCTCTGGATCCTGCTCGACGCTGGCTTCCTGATGGATTTGGGATACATCCCTCCATGGTTATTTTCTCGCTATCCCTTCTAAGAATATTTTGCATAATTGCACTAAGCAGTAGGAACAATAGATTTAATACAGCTTCAACTCCCTAGCCATTCCTTTCCATTGGATAGCGGGACGTGGAGAGACAATGCAGGAGAAAGCGTGTCTTGTCTTCTAATCATGGCCTTGCAGGTCAGTGTTAATTAACCTCTCTTGCAGAAATGATCTCTCCTTGAGGAAGTGTGAAAATGCTGGCAATTTGTAGAGTGGGAACGTGGTCTGGCAGTCGGATGGCGAGATGGGGCACCACGGCTGAAAGATGCCCCGGCCTCTCAGCGCGTCCTTTCTATGCAACTTTATTCTGTCCATAAACTCCCTCTGCCCCTTTCGGTAGCAGCCCATGCTGAGGTCATGGAATCACAGCCGTGGTTAATCATTGCAAAATGATGCAACGTTTGCCACTAAAAGGCTCTAAAGATATTATTGGAGCAAATGCACTCCCAAGCGCACTTATGGATCACCAGCCTGACGTGATCTTGAGGTTGTGCCCTTCCGTCGCCCGGGGGGAATTCAGCGCCTAAGGGTGAAGACTGTTATCGCTCAGTTAGATCCCTTTGGGTTTCCTCTCCGAGATGCCTTTTATTTACTGTGCTTTCAAGAGGACAATTCTGACTGTCTGCCAGCTCCCGTAACAAATGTGGTGCTCGGTGGGTGGCGTTTTGAGAGCCCTTTCAAAGGACCAGAGCCATCCCCCTTGATTTCCTCTGCTGGGTGACTCGGGAAATACAGCCGGAGCCCATCTGACGTTTGCTGCCGCTTGCATTTGCACATCTCCCGCCCCAGCTGAGCAGTTATCCTTGCCAGCCTGCTCCCCAAAGCACACAAATTGCATGGGCACATAGCTCGTGTGCTGCTTTCCTTCTGACGCTTGCCATCCCAGACTCAGCTTCGGTGCTTGCAAGGGGGAGGCAGATACTGCCTGGTGACTAATTGTCCCCTTGTTCCAACAGTCAGATGACAATATGATTAATTATCACTACAATGTCACCGAGAGGGCTGGGCGAACGCTGCACTGCAGCTTCTGGAAACTGTTTGAATTGCTGAGACAACTTTGCTTGTGCTCCTTGGTTTTCTACGCTTGCGCTCCTCGGTTTTCATTTCCCTCGGGCATTTTAGCAACCAAGCTCAGAAGCGAGCACAGGCTCCATCCAGACCTGGGGCAATCGCTGAGCTTGCGGTGCTGCCCTAATACGTCCGGACCAGCTGCACAGCTGTAGGCTTAAGTGAAAAAATGACCCGAGCTCTACCTGGTGGCTTGCTCAGGGGTGGCGAGGCTGCGCTGGAGGGAACGCACAGGCAAAGCGTGAGTGTGCGGTGAGTTTTCAAGGCAAGCAATAAGGATGCGTGTCCCAGGTAATGTTAAGCAACCTAAAGAGGAGCTTGTTATCAGCATGCCTTGCACTGGAAAGCCCAAATACATGATGTACAGTCTACACTTCTTCCAGCCGCTGTGGTCCCGGTGCTGTTTCTCCAGCATCCCCACTTGTGTGGCACGCACGGGTGTGCTCACACCATCCCGCAGCCGCAGGATCGCTGTGGCCATGGGCCGTTCCCAGCGGGCAAAGGCAGCACGAAGCCTCTCCTGCGCTTTCAGAGCCGTGTCGTGTCCTGCAAGAGGAGCACGGCGCGTGCTCAGACCAACCTGTTCTTCAGTGTGAGCCGACTGCATTAAAAAAAAAGGCTGCTTCGCCAGTCCTATGACTTAAAAGTGCTGAATTTTGTGCTCAGATTCCTCTTCCCTAATCAAGCATCTCCATTTTGGCAATCTCAGGCTCCCCACGTGCAGTAAAGACTGACGGTTATGGAAGGGCAGCTGCAGATCACCCCTCCATTTCCTCATTATTAACATCCTTAAGAGGCAACCAGTGAGAAAGGCGAATGAGTCAAAGTTCATTTTTCTTGTAATTAGCAGATTATATGAAAGTTCAGTAGCGTCCACAGAACAAGAGTTAAAGATTGAGTTCACTCACCTGTCCCTACAATTAGCAGCTATAAAGGTGTCACGAGGATATAAAGTGAGAGAAAGAAAAAGCCCGACTCCAATTTACTCGCAGCGAAGGTGCGGCGCTCCTGGGAGGGGAGATGGAGCCCCAGGGTTCGGTGTCCTGCAGTTAGCAGTCTACGACGGAGAAAGATTTAATACCCCGCTTCAATTTGGCTGCAATTAGCCCCTCCCCAGAAGATGCCGTTGACCTCATCAGCTACGAGACGGAGTTTCGCAGTTGATTTTTTCCATACAGTCCTAATGAACAGAGGGAAAGGGAGAGAAAGAAGGAGATCCCTCGGCTAATTTTCCAGTGGTAGAAAGCACAGGGATGCTGAGAGGAGTGTGGGGATGGTCTGGTTTGATGAGGTCTTCACTTACACTTACCCAACCCCAACATTTGGCCTTGTCTCAGGCGCATGTGCTGACGCCGGGCTCATTTCTTGGGCAGAAAACTAGATTTTTTTTCAGATTTTCATTTTGCTGCCCAAGGCAGGAAGAAATCTGTCTCTGTACGTAAAAAGCCATTTGGGGCTGGCAGGAAATGAAGACGTCTTTCTGCTGCGGCCAAGACTAAAAGCCCCACAGAGGAGGTGGTGAATTGAGACCTGTTCAAAAGATGAAAAACCCCAAATAAAATAGCATTTTCAAATCAAAACGCCAAACACTTGCTTTGGTAATATGGGAGTGAAACATCCCGATATTCTCATTGTGAAGAGTCTACCAACGTCTAAAAGCGTGACAAATTTAGGCTGTTTCATGAATACTTTTGATCGTTCCAAGGAAGCATTTTTTTGGTAAACACTTTTCAGTGAGCTGCCCTTTCTGCGCTTCCGCCGTCCTCCTTTGGCTCCTCCTGCCCTTTCGATTTTCTCTTCTTGCTGAGGAGAGGGTGCAAATCCCAGGGACTCCTCACCACTCAGCTGTAATTATTCCAGGGAAGAAGGCTGCTTACTTTACATTTTCTTGTCATTTTCCCAGAGTGTGAAAATGTTCTTTATTTAGATGCCTTGGCCGTGCCATCACCTCCAGTACCTGTTTAATAATAAATCCTTCCATGCTGAGACCTGGCGCTTCTCCCGGGGTGAGGGGAGGGACTCTTTCCCCATCCTTAGCTCCTGGTGAGCTCGGGGATGGTGCCACCCGCTCACGGGGCTTCCCTGCACCCTCCTCTGGTGCATTTTAATCTGATTTCTTCAATAAATGAGGCGTAGGCCATCTAAATTGCCCTGGGACAATTCAACGCAAACCCCCAGTTATTTAAAGAAAAGCAGGAGAAGTCAAAAGTACGGTACCATACCCGCGTCCTCCGTCCCGCTGGGGCCGCGTTTTTATTTGCATCTCTTACGGTAGGTATTATAAGTTAATGAAATAGAAATTGATCTTTAAAAGAGCACTTTTCAAGGTTCAGTTGCTATCTAATTAATTTAATTTTAAATTACATCAGTAATAAAGACTTAATTGCCTTCTTATCAATATATTGTCTTTTGTAAAGGACGCGTGACTATTTAAACATGCAATTGTTTTCTTATAGTAGAATAATTGGTGTTTTAAGCGTACAACTAGCGTATTAAGTGTAAAATATTTATTTGTGCACTTAATTTCAAGTGGTATCAAAATCTCAATGAACATGCAAATGTTACAACAGCTGCTGTTTAACTCCTAGCCTGCCTCTCCAGCAAACATAAGGACTTCTCCATGTAAGGGAGAGCGGCTTGAAATAACGGCGCATGGTGGTGGTGGGAAGTATATTCGTAGGGTTACACCAATTTTTGATTATTCAGATTCAGTTTGCAGTCTTAGGGTATAGGAGGCGGTTTAATAGACATGAGACAGCTTAGGATGGGGAGCTTCGGGTACTATATAAGGCGTAGTGAGGACTTTGAACCCTCTACACCTTCAGATAGGTCTTGTTTTTGGCCACAAGCCGTGACGCGGCGGTTTGTAGCAGTAGATGTGCTTATATCCATTACAAGCAGAAACACAGTTAAACACTGACACACTCTCTCTGGCCGAGGTTTCAGGACCCACCATCGCTAAGCAGATATCTCAACGTCAAGCTTTACCCGCTTCCTTTGCTTAGCACGGGAGTTGGGTTTTGTGGTGTATGAGCTGCCAGGAAGAATAATTAAATAGAGTACAAACTACCTTTGATTTAAAAATTGCAAGGGGAGAAATTAAATCCAGCAGAAGCCACAACACATCCACAGAAATGTGTGGTAACTTGTCAACTAAATTAATTTTGAAATTTTGAACTGCTCACTTCTACTAAAAAAAAATTATCATCCATGATGTATTTCTTTCATATATGTGTGTGTATGTGCGTATATCTATATGTTATATGGCACCATCTAAAAACAGCAAGCTTCTAGCTGTGGGGTAGCAAGCTCAGATATTACTGAAGCGCTTTCCGATCTGTCGTCACACCGTCACTGTTTAGTTTTAATATATGTTGACTTTAAAATGCACTATATACATTCTTTAATGCGACACAGTAAATAATATTGGGGCCACTCTAGTTTTTGTCATCTGCTTCATACGGGGGAGCTAGACCTGCAGCCTCCGACCCCCACCATTTTGGGGAAAGGAGGTTCCTATGAAGGCACCAAAGCCCCCAAACCCGCCGGGGGCTGCGCCAGCTCCGGAGGTGCCTGTTTGCCACGTGCTTTTCAGATGTGACCGAGCTCTTTCTGCAAACTCTGACCTTTGGCGGGCATGCATCTGGAAATAGGAGATTGCGAGGTCTCACAGGAGATCTGCGGTTGGGGTTGCAGGCATCCTGCAAGGCTTGGGAGGCTCCGAGCAGAGCGGACCTGCTCGAAGCGAGATGCTGACCTTGCACTTGCTGCTCAGGCTTGAGTGTGGCCTCAGCCCTCCTCCCGCCTGGCCCCAGGGGAGGGCAAAGGAGGTCTCACTTGCCAATAAAAAGACTTTCTAGCCTCATGGTATAAGGTGTTTATTACTCTTTTTATTATTCTGTTATTTAGTAGCCCATCTAAGCTTAATATCTCATGGCTATGTGCCTTTTCCACTCTACTATGTGTTATTTCTCTGCAAAATAGGATCATCTGTACTCCTTGCCATGTGTTTTAATACTTGGTTGCAAAGCTGAGTGTGAGGAAGGGTAACACAAGACGTGAAGGGGAACCACCACGAGCTGCAGCAGATGCTCAGCGTCAGCACGGGCTCTGCTTGCGCCGGTGCTGGGGTAGCAGGTTCGATGCCAGGTAACGCTTGCCATCGGCAGGACTGAGCCCCATATCTTTGTGTTTCTGGTGGCAACCGGATCGGACACTGCTTGGAAGAGTGGATAAAAAAAGGAAACAGTAAGTCTTAGTCTTGCCTTCTCACTCATCTCAGACAAATCAAAAATAAAAAAGGCAAAACAACCACCTTTAAGACAGGAATGCAGAGTTAGCCTCATGCACACCCCTGCTGTGAGCATCAGCCGTGTTCAGGATGGTTTCTCCTGGCCGTATCCAGCTGTAACGGAGCCCTCGGTATGCCGGTGGTTAAAGCACGGGGTGCCAGTGTGCCTGCGGCAGGGCAGGAGCTGGTTGTGGTGGTGTGGGTCTCTCCCACGGCGAGTGGGCTTGGCTTTCACAGGAACCTGCAGAGCAACGTCACGAATAATAATTCTGCAACACTAAGCATTGATGCAAAAGACCTGCAAGAATAAACGGAAATCCGTTGCGATCTTTTCCCCGTTTCATTTCCGTGTTTCATATGCTGGTTGCCAGCAGAGAATAACTCACCCTTGTCTCTCTTTCCAGGAGGCTTATTTCTCCTGCTCATATTTCTCTTCGTCATATGGAAGGAGTTTGCCGCTGATTTTCAGAAGTACATCCTTCTGGAGAGAAGTGAGAAGTGCATGGACGATGTACCCGTGCACGTCTACTACGGGTGGTCGTTCATGTTCGCCGCAGCGGGGGTGCCCCTGGTTTTACTTTCCGGACTCCTCTTCTACCTGGTCGGCAGAGACATTATGAATTCCCTGGAGTAAGACAAATCTGGAGAAGGCCTTTGAGAAAATTGGTGATGCTCCTTGTAATGAAACATACACAAGTTTTGAGGACTAGGTGATTTTTGTAGCTATCATTGCCAGCATAGGTGCGTGATTACGCTCACTCTTACGCAGAGGCAGGGATGGAGCACTGAGCATCCAACCACTGTCAGGCCAAAACCAGCCCCAGCTGAACGTCCAGATTCAGCAGTTTTACATTTTGGAGAAATTTAGATGTGTCTCTGGGTTTTGCGTCATTTTTCTCTGCAGCCCAAGGAAGAGCCTTCGCTGGGAAAAGCAGCTCCCCCGGCTCCCCCGGCTCTCAGCAGAGCCCCGCATCCATATTCAGCAGAGCTGGAGTTTTATGGCGTTCCCAGCATCCTTGTTTCTTGTAAAAGGTAATCGAATCTGGCTGCCACGGTGTATGCTATAATGTCTATTTCTGAAAAGCAATTAAGGATGATTTTTTTTTTAGCTGGCTCTAATTGACGTCAAAGGACAACCATTTTAATGGGATGTCGGGAAACATGAGAAACTTTTTTTTTTTTTTTTTCATTAAAAGCCCTGATTCTGAAGATACAAATGTACCTGGACCTAACCTAACTTTCAATAAGTGAATAAACCAATTTCTGTGGCATGAAACACAACATGAATTAATTAGTATTTCTTTACAGCACCACTTCAATCTGCACTTGATGTTTTCCCCAGCACAGTGTTGTGGGGATTCTCAACCCAAAAACTGCAGGGTGGTCAGAGCTGGGGGAAAGGGAGAGGGTACAAGAGCACTCTTAATTTTTATTTTGCTTGTTATGGTAGACCACGGGATCTTGTTGTATCCTACAGACGGAGAATAGGAGTCAGCTCCAAAAAGAGGAATTATATACCATTTAGATACTTCCAAATTCTTGCAATCGCTCCGATGTGCGTTGTCTGGCAGACTACAGCGGTCCCACTGAGAGTAATGCATGCTAATTTTATACCAAACTGTCGAGGTACAGGAGGTGAAGTAATTTATACCGTATATGCGGGGGTTTGTAAAGACACTCGAGAAATGACAAAGATTTGATCTTGTCATGTTTTTCAGGCTGGATCTTGATGCTTTGAAGTAGTTTGTTGGGCCCTTGCTTGCTGCAGTCGTTTGCATAAATTTTAAATCAAACTCCCTAAAAACGCACGCTTTTCTCATGAATGTCACAGTTTGTGCTAAACATATATCTCCCAAGCTTTATCTCATACTATTGACTCAGTATAGTTAATTAATAATGTAATGTAAATCTCTTCTAGAAAGCAGTGAAGGTTGTTGGCAGTGTAAAAATGTTTGTTAATGCTCTTCCTAAAATATTATTCAAGTCTGGCGTTTCTTTCCTTTTGGAGCAAGTTCTAATTATTCTTTTACAAGATTCATGGCATACATAGAGTGAGAAATTGTAATTCCCACATGTAAAGATTAGTTCTTTCATATGAATAACAGGCTTGGTCTACAGTTCTTAAGCAAAATTCACACTGTTTTCCCTTAATAGAAGTTTTGTTTGAATAGAATTGATACATGCAGGTAAAAATCATGGGTTTTCCCAGTGAGTAGACGTTTCATGACATTTACAAATACACAGATATCTCAGTATTTTATTTGGCCATTCTAAACTGTTTTTTTTTCATGATACCTCCTTGGGTTATGCCTGTGCCCCATCAGTTCTTCAAGTGATAATTTCTCACTATAAATTCCCTTTGAATAATTTTTGTCATTTAATTATCTATTCAGTGTAGAGATGAACACTTATGGTCACAAAGAATAAAAGTATATAATCCAGGAGCAAGAGAGGTCAAGATTTACAGTCACTTGCCTTTCACTGATCCCATAAAACAATCCAAGCATGCAGAAATGATGATCCCATAAGAGACACCAGGGCAGAAGAATGAGAATGCAGCAAGAAATCCATCAGGCTTATTGATATCTGTGAAGCTGAGGATCCCTGAATTTGTGAATGTAGAAGTGAGTTTTATATTATAGAATGAAATATTTATTAACTTTCTCCATCTGTTCTTTAAAAAATTTAGTTTAATGTCATCAAGGCATTTATGGAATACATTTAGCTTAATCATGCATTCATGCCTTAGGGAGTAAACCATCCCTGGAGACTTGCTCATTCTGGATCCGCTCTAGAACAAGCAATAATTTAAAACTCCATCATTCTTTTGAAAAACACATGACTTTGAATCAGTCTTGAATGGAGGTTTTTTTTTAAAAAAAAAACCCTCTGGTGTTGAGCATACTCTAATAGTTACACCAATAAGGATACAGAGAATGAGATTATAGCCTAGCATAACTAAATTAATTACCTCCTCCATTAAAATGCAACATTTGTAGCCAGCACAAGCGTTAACCAAACACATCATTTCGGCGGACTAAGGAGTCTAACTCCTTAGCCTTCAGGTTTCTTGTGGCAAATATAACTCAAGCAGACAAAATTTTGTGTGAGAATCGTCTTTTCTGGAGGAGAAATTTCAAAAAACCAAGCTAATGGAGTCAGTGGTAGGGTTTGAAACTGCAGAAACCACCGTCTCTTTCATCTGTTGAATGGGAAGAAGTTTGATGAAAGGGTATTATAGAGTAGTGACAAGGCCCTAATTCTGATCCAAGGTTTGTCATTATAAATCATGAGTAATTCCAAAGACTGCAGTAGACCCTTATCACTGTTCAACATCTGTAAGGCAGATCAGAACCGGGACTAATAAATACATTCAAAAATGCATAATTAAAACAGCGATTTCACATCACTCTGATGAATTTTAGTCAAGGATTTCTTCAAGGATGCTTTTCTCGCATTAGCATTTGACGTTAGTAAGCAAATGAATAATTCCATTTTTTCTTTCCAACATCTGGGACACTTCCTGCTTTATTTGCTACTTACTGAACACTCTGCAGGAAATATTAATGAATCTTGGGTGTTAAAGTACAGGCCCCGTGGATCATGCTCAGCAGGCAGCGCTGCGTGGTAGAGGCTATACGTCTTGAGATTAAGAGGCTTGGTTTTGGTAAAGTAAGATGGCGGGAGATTTGCCAAACCTGTGGGAGATATGGGGATTTGGGGAGGTTACCCAAAACCCAAGCCCCTGCAGGTCCTTCGTTCAGCTCTTCCCTCGTACCAAGGAGAAAAAAATTAATGGTAGAAGTTTTTCCCCTTGGTCAGACCAACTTTTTAACCAGTGATTCGAAAACTAGGATGTCGCGAGGCTGGGAAGGTGCTGGGTGATGAGCAGCAACCCCAAGGAGACCAGGAGACCAGCACGCCATGAGAGCATCACGGCCGTGCCCAGCTGCTTTCGCACACCGCTGGAGGCCTGGAGGTTTTTTTCCTTTCTTGGTAAACTATACGGTAAAAGTCCACATTCAGAGAGGTCTGCTGGCTCTTCAGAGCAACCCGCAGATCTCCTCTGGGCTGAGCACCAGAGGCAGGAGAGCTTCCAAAGGAGGAAAGACATGTCCTTCTGTACTAGTGTGAAGTGATCTTGGCAGTTCAACATCTGACCAGGAGGGTGAAAGCACCCTCTACTATGGCAAACAGGTTAATTGGAACTTAATGAAAATTAATTCCAGCTAGGTGTATAAAAGCCCCTCTGGGATTGCTTACTTTGACCAACGGGATTTACAAAACTTTCTGCTTTTTCTTTTTGTCCAGAAGACTTCGTCTTACCTGGACAGGTAGTGTTTTGTCCTTGGTTAGACACACTTCTAGTGCCTTGGTGGACTCACAGAACGAACTGTGGAGGTCTGCAGAACAAGTATCTGCATCTGAGCTGCTCCCCACGGCTCCCTACGTCAACCGGGTAACTCATCCTTGCAGCCAGCCCATGCAACGCAACGGAAAAGTGAAGTGCTCCGGCTTTCCATCCCTATGGAAGATAACCAAGGAAGACTGCCATGGCCAGGGTCCTGCAGGCTTCCATAGGGCAGCCCAGCCCTCATCCTGCTGAGTCAGCACCTTCTGAAATGCCTCTTGTCGCTCATCCTGAGCAAACCCTGCCCGGGGAAGTGCTGGCGCAGAGGGCACAGATGCGGTGCGGCAAATTAAGACACAAACAAAATTAAAATAAATAAGAAAATATAAAGTAACTCCATGCTTTGTGCACCGGGCTGTACATTACTGCAGGATTAAGCCATATCAGCCAGAGTACGTTTTACAAGAGCGCACAGCACCTCAATCCTATAATCAATAAGCTGTACATGCTGCAGCACAAAGAGCTCTTATCTGGAATACCACTTCGAATTTAGTGAATTTATTTAATCCCTGATGCCTGCAGAGCATCAGTCCTGTCTTCTGGGTTAATTTATTTATTCCGGTGATCTATTTTTAGTCTTTCAAGTACTTGACATTTGAGAAGCAGGGTTTTTTTTCCCACTTCCTAAAAAAAAAAAAAATCTGAATTGGAAAAACTTTATTTACAGAGATGTGTTTGTTTCCTAATTCATACACCCCTCTTTCTCTCGGGAGCCAGAGCCCTGTTATCAATACCAATAACCATACACGGAATGGATTGGGGAAGGCTCCCTTTCACCCTGCTTGGCAAAGCCTGTTTCTAAATCAATGCTGGACATTCAGCGATCTTCTCCCTTTCTCTTCATCTTTTTTTTTTTTCCTCCTATGAATATTCTCCCCTCCTCTTAAAAAAAAAAAGTCACCTATTTTTGAGGTATATCCAAGATGCTGTGCTGCATTTAGCTTGGGAATTGTCATGAGTGCAGGTGATGCTCTTATCTTCTGGAATTTTTCCAGGTGTGATCGCATGAACCCTTGGCTGAACCCAAAAGAACCGGTGGTTTAAACAGTGCGACGACGTAAATGCTTACTGTTCAAAAGAAATAACAAATGAAAAAATAGTCTACAGCCACTGCTATGGTGGTGTAGTAGTGATTATTATCAGCGCTGTAAAGAATGCACTCTAATTAACCCAACCGGCAGGTACTAAACATTTGGTTATGGAAGAGTAGATTGAAGCTTTATAAGCTTCAGGATCTGCAAAGAAGAAAAAAAAGTCTCGCCTGACCTTGGCTGACTAGATTAATGATGGCTTCCTAAAAGCTAGAAAAAATAAAACTAAAGTAGCACAAAGGGCAATTGTGTGAAAAACACAGGGTTAATTATATTTTCCCTCTCCGTTTTCCAATAGTTCCCTGTGTGGCTTACGTTAAAAAAAAGCAACAAACGCTGAGAAGAAAGAACCACTCCTAGAATAGGGACATTACCCTGGCAAAATATATTACCAGTCCTCAGAAATATTTTTGTGGAGTCACAGAACGTAATTGTTTTTCCATTTCGGATGTTGTGAGGAATCTTTTGTATTTTTCTTCTATTTAAAAACCAGTCCATGGGAGAAGTCATTCACCAAACCATTCAGAAATGCTGCGCAAATAACATGGGTTGAACCGGCTGCTTTAACGTCTGAAGTTTTTATTACTGATTAAACCTCATCGGTTACAGGCTGGAATAATTGCAGTGCATGGCGAATAAACGCGGCTCGTTCTGAAATAGAGGCATCAATTTTGAATCTGTCCCTGCCAAAAAAGTAGGGAAATTTGACAATTTAGACAAATCAGGCACCGAATTAGTCCTCCTGCTTGCTGAGGTGGAGCCTGCGCATCAAATCATTTCTTACGCAGGCAGAGATGCTGCCTCTCAAACCACACACCTCGTTTCCAGAATCAAGGTCGTTACCTCCTGAGTCAAATAATTAGCTCCCAAACCCAACCATTACTCAAATTTATTGCATTGCTCTTGCATCACAGCCCCAAAATAAATGCAGGGCAGTTAAGTCAGGGCATTTGCAGCCACTTTGCTCCCGGTGTTTTTGTGCTTTCTCGGTGGCATTTTTTCCTCTAAGCTTTAAAAGGGTGAATCTGGATGCTCTGAAGGTCAGCAGAAAGTTTCAATTGGATCTTCAGGGTGATGCTGAAGTGACCTAGGCTTGGGCAAAAGGCACCTTATGGGTGCCCTCAGCAAGGCAGACTGTTTTTTTTCCTGCAATTTTGTTCTCTTCTACATCTTTCCATACGCATTGTGAAAAATCCATGTTATACTGACACAAACACACGCACGCTCACACTTTACACATTAAATATATATAAAATGATGGGCTTGCTCTGCAGAGAGCTTCTGCCTGTGCCACAAACACTTCAAAGGCTTCAAAGCAGAGGTGCCTGCAGCGAGGGCTGGAGCTGAGAGCAGAAGTGCCGGTTTCAGCTGACACCGGAGGTTTCGGGATCTTAGGGCATGAAACATTTTTCACTCATTTTAAATTAATTTAATTGGAAAAAAATTGAAGGAGAAATAACTTGAGAGATTTTTGAAGTTTTTTTTTTAAAAAAAAAACCCACAAAACTGGAAAATGCCGTTTTGAGATTAAACCTGCCTTCAAGTAGATAATTTTAAATGAAAATATCTTCAGTGTTTAAGAAAGGACTGCAGGGACCTGCTCTTTGCAGCCATTTTGGAGAGCAGGTTTTATTTTTTTCTTTCTTTTGCAGCAATCCCACCACCGTTACCGGAGCGGCGTTTGGGCTCCAGCCCCGCACAGCCCGACGGCGGCGGTCGGAGCCCTCCGAGGTGGGTGGGTGGGTGGGCAGCGACTCCAGGCTTTCGTTCTGGTGCACTTCTCTGAGTTAATGCATTGGTTCTGCAGGCGAAAAATAGACATTTTTAGTATTACACGAGCCAACAGGCTGTCTGTTGGGGGGATGGATTCGCTGTAGATCACAGATAGGAGATGAGGGCTGTAAAGCGGATGCAAACGCAGTTTTATACCGGGATGCAGCACCCTGTGCCCAGCAGCATGGCAGCTGCCTGCACTCAATGCTGCCCACGTAGGGCTGATATTCAGGGAGGAAATTCCACATTTTTTCACACATTTTTTTTTTTTTCCTCATGAAAGTGCTGAAAGAGTAGAAATACCTTGCTTTGGCTAGTCATGGCATGGGAATGTTCTCATGTATCTACCTATTTAGCTGCTGACTCAGAGATAACCCCTGCACTATAAACATTTCAGCAAAGAATACACAAGGTTTGGTCCTCTCGTTTGTTTTTTTTCAGGTTGGCAGACGCTCAGGAGAAGGAGGTGAGTGACCTTGGTATTTTGGCTGCTTTGCAGCGGGACAGGTAAAGACCTGCCCAGGACACACGGCTGCTGGAGGAGCTCAGCAAGGGCAGTCCCTGCCAAGGAGAGACCACAGTGGAGTTTCTCTTGACTAACCCAAAGCAGCTCTTGAAGGAAGGAGACAAGCTATCCAAGCTTAAAGCCATCATTTAAATAAAAATATAACCATCGATATAATAATAAGGATAATTAGGGTGTGAGGACGAGCGTGTGAGCATCACGGGGTGCAGTGCCTCCCTGCCGCGGTCCGGGGCTGCATCCCATGGTCCCCATCACAGGGAGATGAGGACCAGGAGCACAGCTTGCCTGTTTTCCTCAGCCTGACCGGCAGCCACGTTATCTGTGATTCCCTGTGTCCTCCGTAACGCGGTGTACGCTGCGTTTTAGGCCAAACCCTTGGTTAGGAAAAATCGGTGGAGCGTCACGACTGTATTGATTTAATTGATTGAGAGCGTCGGGCTCTGCCCAGCATCTCATCTCCGCTCCCAGGCAGTATTAATCGGTGCAAAAGATAACAGCGTGTGCTCTAGTTGCAGAAGGGATAAAGAGATTTCTTCCATAGGACTCCAAAGAGCGCCCTCGGACAAGAAAAATTGTGACAGTGTATTTTCTTTTTCTAGCCCTGGGTTTGCCAGCGGGCGCCGAGCTCAGCCTGTGAAGCTCCCTCTGGACCCGTTCACCTGCAGCGCTGCAAGGGGGCTGCTGGAGTTCAAGCAGGTACAGCTGGTTTCCTCCTGATGGCCAGGCTGCCAGGGGTTTGGGATTTTATCCACCAAATTTTATTATTTTTATCCAGAAATGCTATGGAAAATCATGCATGGGTCTCTAGCCAAGGCAGTCATCACTGAAAAACAGTAGCAAAGACATAAAATCTTATGGTTAGCGGATTTGGGTTTTCACTTTAACACTACTTGAGCGGTTCCTATTGTGCAATGATGACATTATCCATTATAAATGGGTGTCAAGCAACGGAACAGGCTGCCCAGGGAAGTGGTGGAGTCCCCATCCCTGGAGGTATTTAGAAGCCAGGCAGACGAGGCGATTAGGGACATGGTTTAGTGGTGGACAGGGACGGTTGGACTCGATGATCTTGAAGGTCTTTTCCAACCAAATGATTCTATGATTCTGTGATTCTAAATGGATATCCATGATAAATGGACCCATAAAGTCAGGGGAAGGCCTGGTTCACAGAGGAACAAGCCCTCCTAAACACCTCGAATAACTCGCGCTCCTCGCCAGCCCAGAGCCACCGTCCTCTCCCAACTGTTTTACCAAAGGGCTGGGGTTTCCGTCCCATTAATGAGCCATGCACAGATGGGTTCGGTCTTCTAAAATCCAATCAGACTAAAGAGTCTTCTCTCAATCCCTCCGCGCTAAGGTATCGGTGTACTCCTAGTTTATGCTAGCAATAAAGCATTATTTTGGAGCTGCCTAATGCTGGCTTATCTGCCTTGGCTTGAGAACAGCCAGGAGGGCACGTACGGCCTCGGCTCTGCCTTTTGCGTTCACCGTTTTGAGGGTGAGTAAATACACAAGGAGCTTTCGTCTTCCTATGTCTTGCACACACAACCGAAGCAGTGGCGGGGCTGGTCAAGGAGAGTTTGGCCATCGCCAAATGTGATGGGGAGCTGCCTTTGGGATGGGGAACAGCCCCAGCGGGAAGAGACCTTGTGCCTTTCTTCACCTGACCGTGGTTCTGACCTAAATTAAATGCAAAAGTAAAACTCAGGGCAAAAGCTGAATCACTTGCTTAATTTAGCGGTGAAATCATAAGCGAAGCACTACAGTACCTGGTGAAGGGTGCAGTGATTTCTAATTATGGATTATACAGCTAATCAGTACCAATCAACATTTTATGATCTTGACTTAATATTTAATATAATGTTAATTATAATTGCTTTTGCCACAAACTGTGTCAAATACTAGGTGTGATTTCCCCTCCTGGCGTGCCTTGCAGCGCTGGGTGGGCTCTGGGATGGGGGCTGCTGTAGGAGGGAGCCTCTCTCCCCAAAATCCCACCCAGCAGCACAAGCCCACCTCCCTGCTCGCCTTCCTGCTCGGTCTGCCTTGAGTTGTGATGCTAATTAAGTGGTGGTGAGTCGCAGCGTTATTAGAACAGAGTTTTTATCTCACATAAGTACCTTCCAGCTACAAACAGGGGAAGTTCATTTAATTAAAAATAATTTTAGTGTAAGTTAATGTGAGCACAGTTCAATGACTCTGAAATATGTTTAATTTTTTTTTCTTTTTTTTTTCTTTCAAAGTCTAACGAGAGGCTGCAGAAAAAATCCAGATAATCCGGATGATGCATTCAGGCCATTTCTCTGCATTTCAACCCCCATATTTGCCGGTTCTGATTCCTTCCCCTTCCCCCCCAAAATGCTGGGCGTGATGTTCGGGAGCTCTGTCATCGCAGAAGCAGGAAGGTTTCGGTCAATGAAAACATGATATTTTAAAGCATTTTTTTTCTACATTGCTCTTTTTTTCATCTTTTTATGACCTAGAAGGATGCGGAGCTCCTGCCAGCCCCAATGACCATTTACTTTCTGATTTTCAGCTTCCCTGGGAGAGACGTCTCAGGAGGGGCACTGCTTGCTCAAAGCGTGGCCAAAATTTTGCAGCAAAGGACTTAGGCAAAACACATCACCTCCAGAAATCCCTTCTGAGTCCGAACCTCCACCGCCACACTGGGTAAATCAGAAGCGCTTCTGAAATTCAGTCTCTGATTAAAACAGAATAAGGAAAACGGGGTGGGGTATTTTATAGGCGACAGTGCTTGGGCACAGGGACATTGTTTTTAAAAAAGGGGATGTTTTTCTTGCATGTTACTTAATCAAAGCTTTCAGTGTGCTTTAAACTCACCCTCTTCTAACATGAAGCTCATCGGATATATAAAACTTAAGGTCTGCAAGAGTGAAATCCCATAACAGCCCAACTGACCACCGCTCGCGTCTCATTACAAGGAAAATTGATGCAGGCGAGCAAAACTCTCCTATATCATTGCAGATCTCAGCCCGGGGCACATAACGTGGCTACGGGGAGATGCTGCTCTGAGCTCGGACCATATTATAGTCAACCTTAAAGTCAAGATGTATTTGGGGGCTTAATGCCATGCCTTGCTTTGCCAGAGGACTGGCACTGCCCGAGCGGCTGCTAGCGTCATTGGGGTCGTCAGGGGCAGCGAGAGCCATGGGAATGGCTGTGTTTTGGTGCGGTGCTGCTTTCAGCCTCAGTGGGTTTTCTTACCCTTCTCTCCTTCCATCGCATACGGTCCCCCATGCCTGGACAGGCTCCTTGAAGCTCTTATTTCAACTCCTTACCAGCCAGGGCTGAGTGAATAAGTCGAAGTGAATAATTCCTCCAGTGAATTTCGCCTCTTTTTGGGTATACAGTTTCCTTTGATGGACTCATTATTCCCAATTATTTGCTGAATAGCCTTAGTAAATAATTCCCAGGCTGTAGACGGATGGTGAGTATTTTGCCGTAATTATTTAATGGTCAATATTTAAGCTCTGCTGGATAAGTACCACTGCTCACATGAGTTGTGCTGATGTTTTTCCCCCTCTTTGCTCTCTAAGCAGATGTGTGGCATTGGCTGACGGGGACATCAGGCTCCAGGCTGGCAGCAGACTCAGGCAGATGCTCCTCTGCTTTTTTCCAGGCTTTTAGTGGTAGTTTGAGGGCTGAAAAACTTCACTCAGGACTTGCTTTCAGGGCAGGACCGTGGGCTGGGGGCTGGCCGCATCCTCACTCTGCTCAGGAGCGTGCCTGCCAGTGGCACGGTGGCCAAAATGTCACTACAAGCAAATGCAGAAACGTGGAGCGGTAGCAAAGCTGCGTTCACGCCGCTGTGATTGTTTATCGATCATCCTCGGGGCTTCGCCCAGCTCTATCTGGTACCCAGGAGAAGAGGTTATGTCCTCAAGTGCCTTCGTGCCTTTTCAAAGTCCTTTTGCCAGCTCTAATCCAATGCCTGCACGTGAGAATAGTGCAAAGTCCTCTGCTCCGCCATGCACAGACCACCTAGGGACCCTCTTCATGGGCCTGACAGTTTTTGATCTAATTTAAACCTTTTTTTAAAAAAAAAAAACCAGAGCAAATCCAGAAGGTTTAATGAAACAGTTAACACTCAGGCAATTTTTTAATATCCTAAATACTCTGTAAAAATACCAGAAGCACACTGCTGGGCCAGACACCTGATTTATAACCTGCGCATTCCCAAAATCCGTTTCCAGGTGGGCTTGGGCTCTGGTCCCCACCTCGTCTTGTCCCGGGTCTCCCCTGGGGCTGAGCTGGGGTCTCCTCTGGGTATTCCCTCCCCTTGCAATTAACGATAGACCAGCTTCTGCTTAAAAAAATAGGCGTGATTGATTCACATCAGCGCGACTGCTTAGCCCAAACCTGCAATGGAGGGGAGAAGCCCAGAAGCACAGGAGGAGGTCGGGGCTTCGCCAGCGTGCGGTGAAGCTACAGCCCGGCGTCAGCTGCTGGAGCTGCTGGCTTTGTCCCTCCAGCGCTACCAGGGGCTGTGCAGAGAAAGGCAGCTGTAGGCAGGGGAGGGAAGGGTCGTGTGAGGAGGGGGGACAGAAGGAGCACAGGAGCCCACTTTGGGCTGCAGCCCCCATAAATCAGCCGCCATTTCCTCAGCAGATGGGACATTACATCCAAAGCCTCCGACCCTGCACCTCCTGATGAAGTTGAGCACCGACCAAGTAAAGCAGCTCTTGAAAGTTTTTGCTTATTCTTTATGGCATGAAACCACCTGAAAGAAAATGTGTCTTGAAAAAAAAAAAAAAGAAATAAAGCAAACAAGGGCCCGCCCAGGCTGGTTCCTGCAGGGATAGAACCCCCTCGGGGCAGCAGCCCGCAGCCCCGCTGGCTCTGGTGGGTCGAATCCTTCCCCTCCACCCCGAAGCCTTTACATGGGTTTGATCTCCAGCCTCCTGATTTGGGAAAACAAAGCTCGAGATAGGACACAAGGTCCTTATAGCTAATACCTAAGCCCATTGACTTTCAAATGCAATCTTGGGTGGGTTTTTTTTCCATATAAATCTATTGTGTTGCATCCTTGTTTACTTCCTCACAGCCCCCATTACTTAAGTTAATATTACCATAAAGGAAATTAATTCCACCCCCACACACACGGAAACACCTCCCATCAGAGTAACTTAACATCACTCACGTGGTAATGTAAAGTAATTACACCACCCTAATACCTCTGGTACCGCTACATCAGGGACTGATAGGTAAAGTCCTTTCGTCCATTAAAGATCTTATAACCTCTCGTTACATATGTAGTTACACACGAAGTCCTGTTCCCAGAAAAGATTGATTAAAGCCCGTAATTCCGGTATGAGCCGAATGTGCCAAGGGTCAGGCAGGAATTTCTCCCGTGCACGGCCCCTTACGCTTAAATAAAAATTAACCCCCCAGAAGGACCCAGAAGCCCAACCTCTCCTTTTGAAAGGGGGGTATTTATCAAACCTCTGCCCTCTGTCCCTCTGCTCTACAAGCAGAGACCTAAAATACCTGCGTAAAACCCTGTTCAAGACCTGGAGCCCACCCTGGTGACCTGCGGGGACATGTCATGGAGGGGTGGCATTTGTGCACTCCTACGTGTAAAAATTCCTGAGACTGACTGGGCAGTTTAGGGAGAGAGGGTCTTTTCTCCCTTAAGGAGTGTAAGCTAAGAGCATCCGAATCCGGCCGTCCCAGCACTGACTTTTCCGAAGCAGATGGAGTGGCTGTCCCACCACCCGCCCGTTCAACCCCAGCCAGCGGAGCACTGCGCAGCGGTAGCTGGGCTCTTCAGCTGGCGGAGGGGGTTGATCTGAGCATCTTCAACGGGCTCGCCTCCCTGCTGAAAAGATGCAATCAGAGGAAAGGGCTAACGAACGTCAGACCAAACAGCTGAGTGTCTCTTTTAAGACATCCTCCCCCATATAACGCTGCTGCGAGGAAGGTGGGCTCGTGGACCAACAGTAACCAATATATGGAAGCTGTTTCAGCGGGAAGGGTCCCACTTATTTATTTATCTATGCAGCGTGAGAAACGAAGGGGAATGTTCTAATAAACAAGAGAGTCCTCAGAAACATCTATACACACAGGCAGGTGCGCACACGTATTTAATATAAAATAGCGGAGTCGGAGGAGACCACCAACCTTCAAGCTCGGTTTTTGCCATCTTCCCTGCGTGCTGGTGGTGGAGGGAATGTGCAGCGGCTGTGATAAGCGCGGCGGTGCGGTATGCCGTCAGTGCTACCTAAAAGCAAATGAAACTGGCATAAATAATTGTGCTGTAGAAAGCCTTTCTGTTGCACCTTGCCTATCACTGACAATTTACATATCTTAGGAAAACCTTTGTCAGCTTCTGTCATTTCTGCACTATTATGTGCCTTTCTGGATAATTACCAGTTAATGTGAAAAAACAGATGGAAAAAACCTTGAAATTTCCGATAGAGAATCCTCAAACCTCTCCCCTTATCTGTGCACAGCAGCTTCCTGATTTCAAAAGAAGTTTGAAAACCTTTGTTAAAAATGTCCCTGATTCCCAGTTTGAATGAACCAAATGACATTCAGCTAAAATTATTCAGCTTTTTCCACAATTAAATTCCATTATCGTGAACTGCCAAAGTAAAATGGAAGGTCTCTTAACTAATGTGCCGGTTGTTTGCTTGTATTTTTCGTCGTGCGCATTGTATAAAGCTGTGTGAAGTAGAAGGAGGATAAACAATAACCGTAATTTTGCATCAATGAGCGGGGCATTTTTAGACCCTTCATTATGGGAACGCACTGGGGTTGGCGGGTTTTCTCTCTTCCCTTTTTTTCCCTTTTTTGTTAATTCCTTTTCCTGCAAAACCCCACTGAGACTGATTGGATATTTCACCAAACTTAAGGAGCAGCGACGGTTTGGTTTTCAGTCCCAGCGATGATTTCTTTATGCAGTCCCCGCATACGACGAGCGCTCGGCGTTGGGCAAGCACACACGCTTCTCCTCTCCCTCTAATGAAGAGGCAGCGTAGCAGTACACAGGGGAAAGAATTTCATTTGAAAAATACCGTTCCCACAAGGAGGGGAATTCTCCTTGTATTTTCTCAGTTGCCTTTTCCCCCATTCTTCTTGAAGATTTAGAATGAAGCTGCCTGTGAGAAAGGCAGCGCAGTTTGCTCGTGTGCAGGATGGAGTAAAGCACAAATAACCCCTAAAGCCACGGGGCGGCTGCACCCGCCGTGCCGCCCGGCTCCGATGCCCGTGGGGATGTTATTTCTGCGAGCTTCCATGCAAAAAAAAAAAGGAGGAAGATTTCTGAACTCCGGAGGCAGGGATTCGCACAGCGGGGGTTTCTGCACAAAACGCGTTTAACAGGTTGGTGGGCTCAGGTCGAGATTTGCTCGGCAAAGCGTTCCCTTACTCAAAGGCTGTAGGTAACACCCCCACGCAGATGCGCTCTGCAATCATGTGCTGCTCAACTCTGTTTTTCTAAGCTCTGCAGACTTCTGGCCTTCGTAGACCCTTTGGGCATCTTTGCTGAGCCATTCCTGCCCTGGGGCTCAAAAACGGCTGGGGGGACGCGGAGGAGGTGCGAGGGCTTGGGAGGGGAGAGGGAGGAGCAAGGAGATGCCAACCTGGCAGGGCAATGGCACTGGGGAGGGTGAGAGAAGCGAGCCGGTGAAGAGCCATCAGGATAGTTGCGCTCCTGCTGGGACACCCGGTGCCCCAGGCAAGGGTGGCATTGCACCAGGAGCACAGGAGAGCGCGTCCCTGTAGCACAGGCAGGTTTGCATTCACACCGATGCCGCTGCCATTCAGTCACTCCTTTGCTGTTATGAAAACACATGAACAGCCTAAATGAACCCCATTGCTCTTCAGCTGTTTAAGCACACACTGAAGTCTTTTTTCTTTTTGTTTAAAAAAAAGTGGTAACTCCGTATTGGGCGACCTGAGCAAAAACTGTTCTCAGAACAAAGAGATTTCGGTTTGCCCTTACCTCGTGGCTACTCACCGGAGGCAGAGCTTCGCGCAGCTGAAGCTATGAGCCTGTGTGCCACAACAGGGGAAAAACGATTTCCTTTGGCGAGTACAGAGAATGAAAGCAAAGACATTTTAGTGAGGGTGACTATAAAGTAAGCCGGTATCGTGGTGTTGTATCAGAAAGCTCTAAAGACGAAGGCCATGTAGCTCCCTGGCTCTTCTGCTGGCGTACATCGATGGCGCTTCTCTTCCCGACTGGCATTTAGCATCTACATCCCCACAGAATGACATTTCAGATACTGATTAAAATCATTGTCTTTTATGGCAGAGAAAGTTTGTTCTTCAAAGTAAAGAAGATAAAAAAAAAATGCTGTTGCAAACAGTGATGAAAACCAGATGAATAAAAACAACCAAAAAAGGTTTTAATTCCATTATTTTCAATTAGCTCTTTAATTTGATTTCAGTCATTTGCACTTGTTGCTTGTTTTACATCTCTTATTGTCCAGCATTTTATTTCACACATCTAACAGTATTAAATCAAACTGTTTTCTAGTCTTTGCCTTCTTTTGAAGCCTCTTGCAAGTCTAAAGCAGACTTAAAAACCCAGATATTAAAAGCGAACTTTCATCTCTCCGCAGGTTATTTGTAATCAGACCTTTCTCATCAAGGGCTCGTTTCATATGTGTTTGGGATCTGGGAATTATTAAAACTGTCAATCTGTCTTGTTAAAAATATTGCCCAGGCTTCAGCGTTTTGAAACTTCAGCATCACGCTTGAATTCATCAGCTGGCGCAGGAGACATGGTGCTCCTGGTTGTAGGTACTCACACATAAGAATGATGCAGTAAGTCCACATGGGCTTTTCTTTATTTATCATACTTGATGTTGTAAACTTCTCTTTCTTCACTATTTGGTTCTGAATGGCTGGTGGCTCGTGCTGAGGACTGGGAGATAAAATGATCTGTTATTGAAGGGACAATATCGCTTCCCCATTGCAAATTAACAAATCTTGCTGTGTATTTTGGAGAAACCAACCACGGTTCCACAGCTGAGTTACTTTCTCATCTCAACTGGAAGGTAACTAGCACGTTGTGCCCAAGAACTTTATAAATCTCCAGGTTAGCATCTCGGTGGCTTCTTTAAAAAAAGGGTACAGTTAGGTCTGGTGCCAGTTATGGCTTAGACCTTTTATTTTCTTCAGCTCTTCTTTTGCCTTTAATTTTGGCCATCTTCTTTCCCCATATATCCTACTCACTTTTCCCAGTCCCGGGTTTATTATCTCATTGGTATTTGAATATTCTCACCTACCGCTCACAACGGAGTGACTTTTTTTAGAGACGGTGTTTCTTTATTGAGATTTTGACTGATTAATGCCTTCCTTGAACCTCTGATTCTCACAGTAACCCCAACCTTTGTCTCTTAACCTCTCATCGTCCCCTAAAGACTTCTAAAAGTTTTGGGTTTTTTTACCAGTGTTCCCATTTTTCATCCCAACGTGCTCAACAAAGGATGAAAAAAGTTCACCCTCCCGTTTTCGGTTTCTATGCACGTTTGTGGCACTTTGTTTTGCCTGTGGCACCCATTTCCCACCACTTTACCCAGCCATATTACATCAGCAGGCATTTTTGCACCGTAGCGCCCAGCTCACAACCCTTCGTGGTGCTGGCTGGGACCAGTTTGCGCACGTGCAGCAGCAGTTTGCTCGAGATTGTTCTTTTTCTTCCCGGCCCTACAGTGGCATGTGAGTTAGAGGGAAAAGAAGCAAATGTATTTAGGACTCGCTCAGTGGGGAAGTCTTTTGTTTTTAAGCTCCACTGTTCCTTGCAAACTACGCATCTGGATTTTTGCGCCTGTGGCTGAGAAGCTCAGAGGTGCAGGTACTCACTATTGGATGGTCGTTTTGCACGTCTAAAGGAAAACACCCACTTTGTAGGTCATAGAAAGGAAGTTCCTTCTAAAAAAGTGAACTTAAGAGAGTTAAGCAAAGCTGAGAATTTGCTGAAAGAAAGTTTGTCATTGCAAGTGCCTGCATGTTCCCACCTGAATAACGCACGCAGAGATTTACCTTCAATAGCCATCAATAACTCTGTTTTTACTCTGAGTCAGGACAGGAGCCTGGCTGTTGGGAAGAATAAGAAGCAGCAAAGCTTCAACAGTGTCAGTGACAAGCTCGGAAAGCGCTGAGTTACTTTTTCGCTTTCAGAATTAAAAGGCTCCTCAGAAGAGTCTTCATTCACATACAGACTAGAGGTCCCTCTGCCGCCGCTGTTTTAAATGTACTCCATCATGTAAGTTGGAATTAAAATAACAGCTTTAATGAGCTTGATTGGCTTCATCATTACAATTTTCCGTTCAAATCTTCTGCTCCCAAATGTGATTCCCTTTGCCACTCACAGATCCCACCAAAATAGCCCCCGCCATTTACATGCCGCTCCCACTCGGTGAGTGGTTACGTTCACCTGTGCACTTAAGGTACCAGCAAATATATTCTCCAGCTCAAATGTGCTAATGAGACTCTCAAAAAGACTACATAAAAAAAAAAAAAAAAATCACAGTCTTCCTTTTGGCTTAGGGATGCTATGAACATAGGATTACAGGATGCTGTAAAACTCTTGGTTAACTCCAAGAGCTTTGGAGTCCTGCTGATGGACACAGTGATTTAAAATAAACAAAAATCAAGACAGCAAAGTCTCCGTACCTGCTGATTCAAGCCAGGCAGGCTATAGTCTGATGGATCCCAGTTCCCTAATAACTCTTGCTCCTCTTTGTCAATATTTGGAGCACATCCTGCGACACCCAGTTCCCACTGCAGAGCACAGCCCTGGGGAAAATCACCTGAGCTTGAAGCTGTCAGACACTTCCAGAATAACCGCAGCTCTGGTCTTGGACACACTGATCCCATTTTGCATATACAATTCGATGCTAAAAATCTCTTCACCAGCAACTGCTGCTTACCTTTTCTCTCTGCTGCATTATGCAGTGAAATATCCCGTGCTCTTTGACACCTCGTCAACCAGCACCCGCAAGTCGGGATGCTCGCAGAGCAGGAGCCCTTCCAGGCTCTCAGCAATGCCTGTGGGGCTGGGGATACCGCCGTTTCCAGAGTATTATGCCAGTCTTTGCCACTGTACCACTGAAGTAAATTTGCATGCAAACACAAATGAAGACAGAATGTGCAGTCTTATTAGTCCTCAGCATGAACTGACTCTGTTATCCTTCTCCGGGAAGCCTCAGCAGCCTGGCGATGTTCACGCAGGTTGTCTCTACTCTGCATGCCAGGACGTTATCACTACTGTTAGGATGGATTATGAAAGTACCAGGTAATGCGGATGGAAAACGCTGATGGTAGCATCTTCAGGAGCCAGTCCTCCTTCTGTATCATCAGATTTTACCAAAACGTCCACAAAAGTATTTAAATACTTCAAGTTTTCACCCCTTTGACACATCAATACTGGAAGGTAGAGTGAGGCAAAACTGTTTATGAACTGTCCCTGGACAAGCACGGCAAATCGCGAGGCTTAAAATGACAATAAATCTTCCTTAGCGAATCAGCATTGGGATTCGCATCTGTGAGCGCTTGCGAATGAGAAAGTTTTCCGTGGGGTTTTAAAATTTTCCAGTTTTAAATGATGCAGCTTTGATCTGTCAAGAAGGTGGGGGCACGTGGTACACACGGTCATGCTGCTTTGCTCGCATCTGGCCACAAAGCTGGGGTGGGTCTGGAGAAGGTCAGGCACAAAGTCTCCCTTTGATGGAAACATCCAAAAATGTGACTTTTCCCCCAAGGTTAAGCTTACCGGGGGCAGGCAGAGTAGGTACTTTTCTCCTCTTGTGCCTCTCTTAGGAGGAGGTGTCCCACCCAGAGGGACGTTCCCCAGTGGGTGGACATCCTGCTGCAACACTCCTGCACAAAGGAGAAACCTTTCAAAGCAAAGACATCTTTATCTCAAAGGCAGCATTCCCTCTTTGATCTCCCGACGAATTAGGCCGGCTTTGCTCTCCTCGATGCCTCCTTAAACAGCACCTCTCTCCAAACCGGAAAATCCTGAATAGATGCAAGACTTGGCCGTTCTAAGACTGGCAAGAACAAAACTGGGTCTTTTACATGGTGGGAAGAAACCCCCATGTGCCCACCTCCAGACCCTTTAATTCTCCTGGATCATGCAATTGAATTTTTTAGGGTTTTTTTTCCACGATGGGAGGAACAGTTTAGCAACTACAGAAGCCGTCGCACTGCTGCAGAGGTCGGGGAAACTGCGTGGTGTCACAGTGGGTTCACCGAAGCCAATTCCACCACAAGCACCGCATAGATGTTACCTTCTCCTGAGACATCCCCAGTCCTTCTGTTTCATTACTGCTCCATCCATAAAAGGGCCCCAATTAAAACTGTGGCCTGTTGTTTGATGAACCAGGAATCCATACGTCCTGTAATTTGCCTTCCTTCATCCTCTTTCCCTGTGTTTATATGTCATATTCAGTAAAGTCTCTCTTTTATTGAACATCTGTTTGGTACATCGCGAGCTTATTCAAACTCGGCAGGAAAGCACCTTTACTCCAAAATAAATTAAAACAATGTATGTGCCTCTGGCCAATAGATCATTGGATGGGAGTCATGAATGTAGGTTTGTGGATATTTGATGGGAAGTTTATCATTTAAACGATGAAAATACAGTACTTCAACATATGGATCATTCAGAGCTACTCTCTTTCCTTTCCAGTTGAGGAATCATTGTGCATTTAGAGGAATTAGATAAAATTAAGAATTTAAACTGGGCTGCTAGTAGAAGCTGTTATCAAAGAGCTGAAATGTAAAAGCAAGATGCAGGGATGCGATCCGACTTTGACACCTACGTGTATTAAACCGGTTTAGTTTTAGGTGGTGCAAGCAATGAGCAAAGTGGTGTAATACATAAGCAAAGAGGGAATTAAAAAGATAATTAAAGAATTAAAATAGAAATTAAAGCACAGAAAACCCCTCTGCAAGGTACTCTAGTGACCCCATAAAGTTGGGATCTTAACATTTTGTGTCTTCTCTGCTCTTTTATTCTGATTATCAAGATGGGTCCAAGTGGCCTCTTTGGTGATCTGGAATGGACCATTGCCGTAGCACTAATTTTTTTTTTCCCCCCCTCTTCACACACCCTCTCTGATAATTTCCATAACGAGAGATGTTTTCTGCTCTGGAGAGGTGTGCTAGCAGCGGAGTCCTTCCACTGCTCCCAAAAGCACACCCTAATTCCTCAGGCAATTCAGCAGCAGCAAACTCTTAGCACAGTTATCAGGAAATAAGCACGAGTATGATGAACTCCCAAAAGTGGCTTAGAGTAACCACGGAATTCAAGATCTTGCTGATGTTTGATTGCCCGGTATTAGGACGCCTTTCAGTATTTGACTGATCTGCCACTCCACATCTGACCGACTCATACCACTGTCAGCATCATGACGTTGAAACGTAGAACATATACTAGAATGACTTTTAAAGCAGACATAACAAAAATTTCCCCGAGACTAGAAGATATTATCTGGCCCGAATTTTCTGCCGCCCACACTGTACAGACATCAAATCTAGACCAACTGAAACTACTCAATAAAACATATTCTCTTCTCAGAATTAGTTCCCCAAAATTTCTCACAAAAAACTGTAATGTGAGATTTAGGAACTATATTTTGCAGCTACGTTTAAAACATAAATTATTACCTTGTGTTCCTTTAGTGAACTTAATCCATTAGAGAAGCTAGTTCACGGCAAAGTACGTCTAGTAAGTATAAATATATACTGGTACCTGTAAGTATGAATTAAGCTGTGGAGAGAGAGGTAATGGTAGAATGGGTTCATAAAATCACGCATCTGTGCCAGGAACAGAGCTGCTGCCGACAGAAAACAATATCAGAGGCAGGAGTGGAAAATACACGTTGTATGGCATTTCTCTCCTCCATGTGCCATAATTTCTAAAAGACAATACGTCAAGTAAGATTTTTGCTTTTTTTATACATGTACATCAGCCCAGTCACCCTCTCTGTGATTTTCATCCCTGTGGGACCCCAGCCCAGGGTGCCAATGGGTGTGGGGAGATGAGCCGGGGCCGCCCAGCACCTCCATCCTGCTCCTGGGCTGCAGTTTCAGTGACTCCCATCACGGTTTCGCAGCGAAACATGAGTTTCTCCTGGCGAAGAACTTCAATCTCAGGCCATGTTTCATTAACACTCCACCGTAAATTTGTGTTTGTCCCTTGAATACAGTTCTGGCCGTGGAAAGCTGCCTCTCTGGCACGGCTTTCGCGTCGGATTTATTGTCAGAGGCGTGCAAAAGCTACTACTGGCCTTTTAAAGAAGACCTTGTCTGATAGTCATCTCTGCTGTAATCACTTGCCTGAGAGCAATCACACCTCTGCGGGGCAGGCACTTAACAATCTATTATGTCGTAATTAAGTTTGGCCATGTTTACACTGCTTGATGATGATGCATAAAGATTAATTTACCTTTCCAGCCCCATCGCCAAGAATGTACTGCCATAGTACCCCATTAAAAATGGAAATAGCAATAAAGTCTCCAATTATTTTATATTGCCTTAAGTCTATCAGAATTCATCATTTTATGCACCGTTACTTTAATTTATTGGTTTATCATCTATTGATGTAGTAGCAGTTATCGCAAGTCATTCTATATGTGTTTTTAAGTATGGTGATAGCATCTTCTGTGGAGAAACAAGACATGATAACACCTTATTTACAGTTTGTCAATTTAAAGAGGCAAAAGAAAGCTGAAGAATTGCTTTTGACTAAGAAAAAATCCTGCAGAGAGGCAACCAAAATTGGGTTCCTCTGACTGTCATTGAAGCTTAAAATTAAACAAGCCTGAGCTCTTCAGCGTGACCCTGATGAAACGAAGTGCAATCAGGATGGAGACAGGAACACGAATATAGAGGTTGATCTTTACACTTCGATTTTCTGGAAATATTGATTAGAGATCTGAATATTAATTAAAGATCTTGGCTCTGTTTCAGCAGAAGACTGACATTTGTAACTAGCTTTTGAGCACATTCATTTTCTCATCAATTTGAGAGGGTTTGCAGTTTGCAAGTTGCGCACGGGTCGCTTGCTCAACCAAGTGCCGTGGCCAGAAAAGGTGACGGCCGCATCTGCTGTCGGGGGCTCCTGAAGGAATCTCCATGCCAGACGAGTCCTTCAGCCTGGAACAAAAAAAAGTTCACCTTGACGCAATTACACTGCTGGGAAGATCTTACGTACGTTTGAGTGTTCGGAAAAGTGAAAGAAACTGCTCCTGGCAGAGGCTGTCTCTTCCTTCCCACCCACGGGGTCTTGAGGGTCTTGAGCTCTTTTTGTTTCTGGGCTGGGACATCTCAGCAGGGTCTAGCAGGGCTTAGCTTGGGAGCTCCAGGAGCCAGGGAGGGACGGAGGCTTTTTTTATCGCCCCAGCTGGGATCAGATTTGCTCCCTTAAGTACAGATGGCTAAATTTGCCCCAGGCACCTTCACAGTCCCTTGGGGTAAAGGGGTGCTGCCAAGTCCAGTGCACGATCCCGTGTATCCAAGTGACAGTGATGAACGTACCCAGCAGCTGTGGTCACCGTACCGTGCCAAATCTTCAGAGGGTTTACACCTTCTGCGTTCGACAGAAAGGACAAAATCCTCAGAGGAAGGAGCACCATTAGCTCATATATTTCGATTCTCACCGGTCGTTCCCCTCCCGCTCTCATCTCCCACGTGACAGCACTTGTGCTTCCTCCTCCTGTGGTTTTGTACACGTCGTTCGCTGGGGTAGCGCGGGGAAATGGTTCAAAAATCGTCACTTCTGAGTCCTCGAGTTGTTCTCCCATAAAGCCGAATTTACTCCACACCATTTCGTGTGCTTTCGGAGGGAGACAGCTTGCCAGCTTCATCCCACTTCTAAAAAAATCTGATTAACAATTGTGTTGAGTGTTATAATGGTGATTGGCGAAGTCTCGAAGAACAGAGGAAAATACGTGCTGCACAATGCAGGCTGATTATGATGCAACATTGACACCATGCACCCAAACTTCACCACCCAGCCACCATCTCACCACCCGCACCCGTCCAAGTTCAAGGACTCCTATTACTGCAGTTTGGGAAAGTGTGACCAATTGTACTGAAATATCATTAAGCTTCATAAAGACGCAGAGCTTGTTTCCGTGCTCGTGTTCTCCTCCTCTAGTGAAAATCTGTTTCGGAGGAGCCCATCTCCTTCACGTTAGCAGAGCGAAGCAAATGGTGGCTTTATCAGCATCAGCATTCTTGTAGGGACAGGTTCCTTCTCCTGTCTGTCATCATTTACCTTGTTCTTATATGCACAATTCTGCTGGAAAAGGAAGAGGTATAAGGTATAAAGGCTTAAGGTATATTTATATATCCTATAGAGCACACGCATGGGCTGCGTTATGTATTTTTAGGGGGCTGCTCCCTACAGCCACCCCTTTTTGCCCGGGGATGCCAGCAGGAGATTCCAGAGCAGGTCAGGTTATTCAACAAGAAAACATCCTCACAAACCGCCCGTGTTTCCACGCACGCTATCCTCGGTGGTTTATGGGGTCATAAGCAGCGGTACATGGGCAATAAACTTTTTGACCGTTTGTCACGGGTTTTATGAGCCGGTGCCGCCGAGCGTTCGGTCGGCTCAGGTGTCCCCGCGCGGTGCACCTAACCAGGGCCAGTGGCTCTGTGGAGCCATGGGCACCGCTTACCCCAGCACGGGCAGCACCCAGCGCCTCACCGCAAGCTGGAGACCATGAAAGATGCCTCTTTTTATCCAGTCCATGCTTTTTTTCCCCAATAAGGCAGAGCCTTGGCTGCCCATGGAGTGTGAGAGGGCATTCAGAGCTTCAGGGCCACAGGATGGAAACCTGCCTGATCCCACAGCTCCCATAGCACCACTGGGTAATTACTGGTGGGATCGTCCCAGCGCTTCTCTGCTCGCACCCTTCGGCAAGGGGTGGGCGATGGTTTGGCAACACATCCCTGCAGGGTGATTATAACTGGGACCTGTCATTAAATAACGAGCGGGGCGATGGAGGAAATATAAAATGCCATCCACGGTATGTACAGTGGGGTAATAAATCCAAGGTGAAATAGTAAATCTCCAAGGAGTTACAGAAATCCAGATAGATACCCTGGTGGAGGTGCATTTATTGTGGAGCGCTACAAGGTTTTTCTCTTATCTCTAATTTTATAGATCTGTGCAGCTGCAGCAGTCCTTGGATAGGGCACATATTTGAAAATACTATAAATTTCACCTCCTGTTTATTTCAGATTCATTGGCACTCTCTGTCTTTACTATCTCCTGGTATTTTATGCCCCAGTACTTGGAGAAAAAATGCTTTGTTTGCACTAGATGTAATATGAAAACTCTCTCTGACATTTAAACTTTAGCATCAGTTTGCCTACAGTGTTAATATCACTGAAACTGCTTATATGGATTAAATTGCCTACAGTATATAATGCCAAAATATGAACATAGCACATTTACTGATTCAAGCCCTTGAAAGAATTATTACCATTAAAATATTTAAGGTCACCTTTACAAATGCAATAAATCAGAAGGATGTCAAACAGAGAGCGTTTGAAGCTCCTGGACTGGAGGAGCCCACTGGGAAAACGTCGGTTGATTCATTGTCACACGGGGAGCGGGGCTTGGGGACAACCTTGGGGCTCCTGCCTCTCTGGGTACGTGGGACCAGGGGCGGCTGCCTTGGCGCGGGGGGACGAGGGATGCTCTGCTCTTGGGTGTCCCCAGCACGAGACAGCACCACTGCAGGGCGGTTCTCACCCAAACTCTGCTGCTGTTGCGCAAACTCTCAGCCCGGTTCCGCCAGCTCTGGAGGTCTTGCAGGAGAAAAGAGCAGCAAAACCTCATCTTTGCCATCGGAGTCAGATGCAGCAGCTCGGTGTGCACTCGGGAAGCAGAACTGATGAGTATGAAGATGCCATTTCCACGCAGTCACGTTTCTGCGCAGAAGAGCCTATTCGTGCTACAGGTCCAGTTCTGCAAAAACCCTTATTGAGGTCAACACAATTTACTGATAATTGAAGCCAGTAGAAAGTTTTGCTTCAGTGAGAACTGGCAAATCAAACCTATCAGACAATTCTTTAAAAAAAAAAATCATCCTTTATTATTCTTTCATCTTAAATATTAGGATTCAGCAAATTTCCTGCGAACAACCACTGTGTAAAACTTTAATCTTTTGAGAACGGATTGGGACTGTAATTGCAAAAACCATCGTGCTCCTCCTGCACCACGTTCCCTCTCCCTAAATGTCAGCATTTACTAGCGCGTTATAAATGGGGGATAAATTTGCATTTGGTGATTTGTTTCCAGGTGACCGTTTTTTATGTTTAGCACAACACCCGCATCTACAGCGGCCCATTAGAATTTACAGATGAGGCGACAGACTAATGCTCATCACCGTTTCCTAAGGCAGACTGCTACGTTCAAAAGTACGACTTTCTTTTTAAATTCCACACAAGCGATTGAATGTAATAATTGATCAATGCCTCGTCTATAAAGGGCGTACCCAAGTGAGTCGTTGGGAGGTGTCTCAGACCTTTCCAAACCAACGGTCAGTGCTTGTTTAAGCGGCTCTGCAGGCACATTATTTTAGGAGGACTTACATATAATACCAAAAGCAAACAACTGCAGGAATTTTTGAAGAGAAGCCTTATAGCCTAAACGCGTAGTTCCTTACTTGTGCTGTTGGCCGTTTCATCACGCATTCGGCAGAGCGTGGCTGTCCGTGCTGCCGACTGTCCTGGCGTTCCCGCGCTGCTTGACAGGCGATTCCTCTCTTCTTCGTGCCGCTGGTAACGTCTGTGATGGGGGCAATTAAACCAACAGTGCTTGTTAAGGACGGGCACTCTGGTTAGTAGGTATTTCCAAGCCGCCTTGCTGCTGCAGCTCCACGAGCAGAGGTGCTGGAGGCTGTTACCAGATACGTTTTTTATTTTGCGCTGTGACGCTCTGTTATTGCCAGTAAAATATTCTTAAAATTCATATTTTTTTGGGGGGAAGCGGGAATGGGCAACCCACCTTTACTGCATCGTGGATTTCTCTCCAACCCCAGGTGCCCGTTCCCCATCTCTGAGGGATGCAACCAGCGACCGGTGGCCCCTTCCCTGTGGTCCCGTCTCCTTCCCCTCCTGCTAACCCGCGCTCCCACAGCTCTCCCGGACGCACCATTGGCTCCTGCTTGTCTGAAGAGCGCGTGGTTTTCTGGTCTGCTCATATAACACTTTGGGGAAAGCTGGTGCTTGGCTTCCCGCGCTCTCTCTGCAGTCTCCCAGACTGGTTTAGGTCCAAATCACGGCACCAGGTGCTGTAAAAGTGAGCAGTAGGAGAAGTCGCTGCCATGGCTGCTCACAGACCAGACGGGAAAAAATACAGAAGGACGGATAAAATCACGGTGAAGCCGGGTGGTTTTCCCAAAGGGTCTTTCAGGAGAAGATGAGCTTTTTGCGCTGGCTATTAGGAGGCAGCTTACCACCTGATTTACTAGTTATAAAATACTGTTCAGCGAAGGTAACCTGGCTTTTCCTCCAAAACTTGGGGACCTAGTTTAGGCACATAATCTGTTTTCTGTATCTTCAAAAAGACTGATTTTGGGGAGCACTGGGCACATCCCGTTCCCATTGACCATGAGCAGATACTCGGACTGCACCCGGGGAAACTGGGCAACAATGTTTGTGCTCTTCTTTCCAGTTTTCTCATAGAAAGAGCCAGAATTTCCAAAAAAATACTGTAAATCCTAAAGGAACTCTGCTGTCACAGGCCAACAGTGAATAGCTCCTGGGCTTCAGCAGATGCTTTGCAGCAGGAACGGAAGCTGAGTCTGACCGAGCCTTTGCGTCTCTGGACTTTCTACTGCTCTATCCGTTAGATTTAACAGTTGGCTAACACGTTTGATAATTGAGCATGCTAATATTTTGCAAGAGTGACTGACAAGCAGATTGTTGTCAAATCAAGGATCCATCAGGCTGAGGATATTGAAGTTGGCAGAGCCCAATAATTTACAGCTTTCTCCTTCAGCTTCTCATAATTTACGTTCCAGCCACTGAAGGGAAACCTGCAGCCAAAGAAAATTGATGGATTCCTCATCCAGACATGACACTCCTCAAACTTCAGACTGCTATTTTATACACATGTTGCAAAGAGGAATGACCAATGGGAACTTGTAAACTCCTCGTTTACGGGGACCCTGGTGAAGCCGCACCTAACCTGTCCGCCACCGTACTTTGCTGGGGCTTGCTGGTGTACTCTGAATAGTTTCCATTTAACATCTTCTCTGTCCCAGTGACCTAGTGATAGTGCATCTACTGAATCTAAGCTATTAATTTATATTGCCACAGGGTCTTAGTCCCTAGCGGGTGATATTTTGGTAAAAACAGAAGACACCAAGTCACTCTGGTTCAGCCCATCTGTTGGCTGTACGGTCTCATCAAATGGAACAGCCCAAATGCTTATGTTCAGGCTCAGGCTTTTGTTTCTTACTAAAGTTGTGCCTGGACAAATTGTCTGGAAGTGTCTCCGTTGCACATCATGACCCCTGAACAGCCTCCATCAACCAAATCTAAGTGGAAGTTGTTTCCTTTCAAATGCCATAACGCATAACCCTAATCATGGAAACACAATGTTTAAAAAAATCCTCCTTTTCTTCCTGAGAAAATCAAGAGCTGTTCATACATATGGAAAAAACCAGCAAGCTGCCACATATAAAATGTGATTACTGGGACATAACAACAGTTTACTAAAGGCAGGGCAGGGCAGGGGCTGATGTTTCCCAACTGAGTAAAGTCAATTTTAAAGGCATTATGTGCACACTGGTTTTAGAATCCGTGTACCCAAATTCATCACTACCGTCTGCAGATTTATTTGAGCTCTGGGTAGAAACCTATCTCAAGCTCCAGAGTGCACCTTGGTGTTGACACCAGGAAAGAACTGAAGTTGGTGTAAACGCAGCCAGGCTCTACCCAAAGCCTCCGTCAGCTTTGGAGAGAGGCTTAGGCAGCACTGCCGTGGGGAAGGGTGGAGGAACTCCCTGCCATTCCAGAAACACATCCAGAACCTAAAGAAAAATCCCACTGAAAATATTTTCCTAAGAAAGGAAGTCCAGAGAGAGGCAGAAAAATCACTCATCTGCTTCAGCAGTGAAATAAAGAGCAGGGAGTAAAGGCTTCGCTTTGCTTGCCAGCCCTCAGCTTGGCAAAGTGCTTTAGGACACACACAGCTGTGCACGGGGGTAAATACACCTACCGGCTTCAGCAGGACTACGTGCGGGTTTAACTAACCTCGGGCTGAAGCACCTTGCTGAACTGAGCTTTAACATGTATTTAGGGTTGTTCGTGCTGCTTGGGGCTTGCGCCAAGGCGTTCACGTTCGTGCTCATGGCGTGCAACCAAATGAACCTGTTGCAATGGGATGTTTTCCAAGTTTGCCTTATTTTGACGGCGCTGTTCACTGGCTCTGTGGTAAAATTATCATTTATTTCTTGGGACTCTTCTACCCTAGTAAGGATGATGTAGGATAGACATCCCAGCTCATCCTGTGGAAGAGGAGAAGGATTCTTACTGTCCAAGCACATAAGTCAGCAGAAATAATAAAGAAAAGTAACATTTCTCTGAAAAGGCAGAATCACTCCCAGTCTGACAGTACAGCCCGGTACTCATGGGCACGGTGTACTATGAAAACAAAAGGAGGCGTTTGTAAATAATGTGAATGCACTTGGAAATACTAGATACTTAACCCCTAGTTCAGTGAGCGATTTCCATTTTACTGTGATGATCTACACCAACAGCCAAACTGAATCCAGCTGACCTCAAACTTATGCTACACATTTAAAACATATTTTTAAAAAACACTACGCCACATTTTTGCAGTACTTCAAAAGAAATAAAAAAAAATATTTTTTTTTTAAATTTTTAGAGAGCAACTGAGGTGAACCTGCTTCAAAACCATGGTAAGCTTCAAATCAAATACCGCAGTCCTAAGAAATCCATTAACTGTTCACATCTAAACCTCATCCTTCAACGCTTCGCCCTATAATGCAAATTGTTGTCAATTTTTGTCTTGGTTACCCCCTGCTAATAGCTGGGCTCAATTCCAAGAAACTTAAGACAATTGTGGAGAGATGCAGATCTAACATTTTTCAAGTTGACAGCCAATAGTTCTGAGCATTTAATTCCCGAGACGGAAGAATCTCCAAATCCTGCTTTTGTAATTCACCCAGGAAAACACATCAGAGCCAAACTGTGTCTGTGCAGCCTGAGTAAAAATGTTATTGTTTGATCCAAGTTGTATCTTTCTTGGCAGATTTGTAGGGATTGATCCTGGCTGACACTGGTATTTCAGTACGAAGCCGAGTACTCAACAGTTCTTGATGAATTAGCATCCGTATTGTAACCATAGGCATTCTGTCCTCAGCAGTATATCTTAGGCAAAGGTTCATTTAATTTACCCCTTGTTAAAGTTTAAACAGCTATGCCAAATTCCACCAGACTTGGCATGTGTGACATGACTAATGACTCTGCTAAACTTTAAGTCAAAAGCTTCGATTTTGAAATGCATCATCTTTATGTATTTGCCCCTGAGCAGGAGCGCAGAGTGAAAAATAAATAAATAAAATTATTCCATTTACTCAGGTTTGAAATTTAAGCAGCTAAACACAACTCTAAAAGTTGTACAATATTTATGGATGGATCTGACAAGGGGCTTACGCTCAAAGCAGAAAACACGAAGGGTCGAGGATATGGACGGCGCTAGGGATCTTCCTCCTCCCTTTAAGAAGGTAACACCAACGCAACAGCCCCAAAATGTTTGCTCAGTTACTCTGTGCCGTGGTGCAAAGCACTTGCTATGGGGCTCAGCTTCAGCCAATGTGGACCAGGGTGGGTTTGCCTGAACCTCACATTGTCCTTCTGCTCGTCTTGCTTCTTCCCTTGTCTTTCGAGTCCTCCTGTAGATCTTGAGCCACCTATTCGTGTTCAATATGATTTAAATGGAATTATTCATCCTTCTTCCCAAGCCTGATCAGACAGTACCTAGCCATTGTGGAAAACACCGCCGCGCTCTTTGCCTTTTGATCCTTTAGCTTGTATTTATGTCATACTGACTTTATATTCACTTGCAAATCTTCCTGTACGTAAGCCTCCAGGCTATGTTTAAGTCTCAGATTTTTTTTTTCCTGCGTGATACGGCTAGTATGTGGCCTTCTCTGTTCATCCATACAGCAACCCATCAGCATTTTGTGTCTTGTTAGGACCCCTATGGACCTCCAGAAGCCACCCAGGCCAGTCTTCTGCTCACAGCAGGTCCAGCCAGAGCAGGTTGCTAAAGAACCGGTCCAGCCAAGCTCTGAATTTTTCCACCTCACCCAGTTCAATGTTGGGGCGCAAATAGTTTCAAAAAAGCAAATTTTGCACATTCATCCAGACCACCCTACATGTGTGGGAAGAATGACTGGACTCTTCTTTAAATCATTCTGTAAAATTTTCCTTTCTTGGAATGACTAGAGAAAAAATTGGCACAGGTCAGGTTTATGATGTGCAGGCAATTAATATTTTCCGTGGTATTTTCTTGTACAACGCTAATTGCATCCCTGTATTTCATCCCGTGTTGAAGTCTGCCTTCATGCAGCGCTAACACAGATCTGTCCCAGGCCGTAGCTAGAGCATCCACATGTTGTAATACTAAAAAATAACCAATGACACCATTCTGCAAGTGAGTCATTAACTGCTGACACAGGTTTTAGTCCAAATCCTGTGTTTCTGGGACACTTCATATCAGCAGTTGGAGACTTTGATTGGCATTTTCCCTATTTCACTATCATGAGCTGTATTAATTTTGCATGCTTTACTCCTTGTACAATTTAGTATCTAGAGAGATTGGACAGGGTTTTTTTCTGTGTTTATGCAGGTCCATGCCTGTCTGAAACATCTGTGCAGTGCTGTTATCACGTTTGCAAGCACAGAGGTTTAGTGTCTCCTGGAGGAGCATCAAACCCTGTCTTCCATTCCTATCATACGGTAAAAATAAAATATTTTGAAAATTTACCTAAATTAGGGAATGATTTCATAATGAAATTTTCAGGAGCCGACAAAATGTTTTGCTTTGCCTCATAATGAAATCAGACCTTTGGTTTGGGGGAAAAGAAAATCAGGATAAATCCTTTCTAGAGCAGAATATGGCCCATCGTGTTTATCTATGAGAAACTTGCCCTTATTCCTGGCCTTTGCAGGAGACCCTGTCTTCAACAGCTACGGACTCTTGCTGACTGCACAGCTTGGAAAAGGGTGTACAAAAATTAATATATCGTTGAAAACCTGCCAGCTGGATGCCTAGCCCACCTCTGGGACTTCTTTCCTTTGATGAAAAATAAATATTTACAGTTAAATAAAACCTTAAATGATTTTTTAATAATTCTTTTGAACAGCAGTGCTACTGTACAGTGTGAAAGGACTCAGAAAAACTAACTGGCGCGTTTTTTAACTTCAAAGTTTGATGGATATACTCTAAGTCCAAGATAAAGTAGATTTAGGGCAAAAGGTTTGAAAGGTGATCTCTGATCTTAGCGCAGTTCTCCATCATCAGTTAATAAAAATACTTGGCAGGGCATTCAGTATCTGTTGGCCTGTTCCTTTCCAGATAACTGCTTTTACGGGGCTGATCCAGTTCCTAGCAAAATCACAAGGGAATTTGGTGCCGCCTTACTGCAAATTTTGTGTATGAAGGAGAAGAGAAAGGGCTGAAAGTTTCAACCGGTGCAAATCAGCGTCGTTCTGTTAAAGTCAGCATTTGGAATCCGTTCCTGGGTTTTTGGGGTTTATCAAATAAACTCTTCATTTCCTTGAGAAATGCCAGGTCTTCAGAACCGAATGAAAATAAATCTGGTTTGTGCTGAAAGCCAGCATTTGTCAAAATCACTCTTAAAATCCAGTATTGCAAGGTGCAAAGATATTTCAGTACCACCAGCTATGCCTTGGCTCACCTTATACCCCAGAAAAAGCAATCCAATTGATATTAATATCTTGATTTAACCAAATATACTGCTGAAAGAGTGGTTAAATTTGCCCTTCAGCTCTAGGTATGTTGGCATAAAAATCAAGAAGATTAACTTCTCTATAAACATCTCATTTAAGATCTTAAAATCCTTAGTAAAGCTAACAACACTGATTGGCTTTCTGTGGTCTCCAGTAAATCACAAGCCAAGAGAGCCGATACAACGGCTCCCGAGCTCACTGTGCTGAATGAGAAGGATGCCCCATGGTGATATCCATCGGTGATAAACACTATAAAAGACTTTCTGCCACCGCAGTGAGAAGGCTCAAGGAATCAGGCGCCAGATAAGAACTGCAACATCTACTATGTTCCCCTGAACCAGTTGTATCAGGGGGGTTTTTATGGCTTTTGCTGACCACAGCACGTTCATGGTGGTTGGGCACCTGTTCCCATTAAACAACCTTTAGTTTTAGTAAAGACCTGATAGGACCAAGATAGGTTTTCTCTCTAGGAACATAAATGCTAAACTTGGACACATTTCTTGCTATTATAGACAGGTTCCTTCTCCTTATCTCACAGTAGTGTATTCTCATAGCAGAATCATCATTAAATGAAACTCAAAGATGAATCACGAAGAAAAGGTCAAATTTCACTTCCTGGAGATTTGGAGAACTTATATATTTCTTACTGTTGGGTTAAATGATGGAGATTTTATACAGGTGGTTTCTGAACAGCATTTATGGATCTCTGAAAGGTCATCGGACTCACAGCTTGCTGGGTGTATAGATTGTTTGTGAAATAATTGCCAGTTTGAAGACTTTATAGAGCTCCTGCCCAAGAGGAGAATCAGGTTGTGGGCAACGATGGTTAGATATGGCTGTAGGGAACCATCAGCAGAACTGGATCTAACAGGAAAGCTGAACAAAGGGATGGAGCTCCTGCTTTGCATCTTTGTGTTTCTCTGTTGGACACTGGAGAGTCTATCATCCCAAAGACAATGTCTGTCATCCCAAAGACAGTGCCCAGACCTAGTTCCGTGGACAAAAGCTTAGAATATCTCCTTATTTAATTACATCTATTAAATACTTGCCATATAACGTGAAAACAACATGCTGATAAACGTTATCTAGGATGAGAACAGCACAGCAATCTTGGATCAGCTCTGTTGTCCTACCTCAGAAGTGTTGTACCCCCATGGCTTGATCCCACGGCAGGCAGGTAATGGGCGTGAGCATGGCTTGGTACTGATCATCACATCAGTCACGCCGCGGCATCACCCTCAGTCTGCGCTAGGTACAACGAGATCAAGACACACCACAACAACACCCTGGCAGCAGAATAACAAATATTAAGCAGTTTCAAATGTTATTTTTCAGCTAAAGGAATGAAAGGAGATAGCTGACCACTGACTTGTTATGTCAACACGTCACACGCAGCAGTGTCTCTCCAGGACATAGCCCTGCCGGTGACAAACAGCTTTGCTGTTAAACGCCAGCTGCGAATCTGGTCCACAAGGCTCATGGTTGATGTTTCTTTACATCCATCCCTACACGCTGGCCGTTAACCCCTTGGCGGTTTGCTGTAGTTTTTTCCCCTCAGATTCAAGCAACCAGATTGAACACATGTAAACGAATTTGAAATTCCTGTTCAGGTTAGTGTATGTTGCTTGCATGTGTATACGTATCCGTACAGACAGACAACATGTAATATAAATGTGTGTGCGCGCACCGGAGACAAAAGACACTTGCAAAACGCACGTAGAGTTCAATGCTCTCTTGCACAAAAAAGAAATTTCCTGAAACAACACATCTGAAATACCCTTACAGATGTTTCTCTGCATTACCAAAAAAAAACCATCCCCTGAGCTAAAATGAAAATTGATTTGGAAAAAAAGCTGAAGGATATGAGTGGATCATCATAATTGGATCAACATGCTCCAAAAGCTTCAGGCTACTTCAACTTCATTTCTTAGCTGACAGCTTTCTTTTGGAATTCTTCAAACCAAACACAAATGGTTTGATTGCAATATGTGAAACATTTGACCATCATATCCTTGACAGTCAGTCCGCTGCAGGGGAGATTTGATAACTGTTGTCAAATTCATAACAGCCAGTCTAATCCAAAGAACCAACAAAAAAAAAAAAACCACAGGGGCTGCTTCAACAAAACCAGAGATGATATTAATGTAAAATGACACCATTTACGGGGAAAATACAGAAAAAAGGCTGCGTTGGGTCTTTTCCAAACAGTGTTGCAACCACATGAACGGATCTTATTGGTTCTTAATTGGTAAATATGTATTAGAGCTGCTAAAAACCCACTTGGTTTTCTGTTCAACAGTCGTGTGAGACACTAAAGCAGCAACAACAGCAAGTCACCCAAACTGAGCGTGCGCTAATTTACGGACAGGACCGTCTGGGTAGGTTACAGCTAAATGGTTTCTCCCAAAGAAAGAGGTGTTGCAGGGTACGTGTCGGCGCGATTGGCAAATTTCCACATTTCAGTACGGCATTAAATGCATAAAAAAAAAAAAAATGGGAAACCCACGTAAAAAAAGTAATAGAATACAATCTAATGGTATCTTCTCTGTTTATTTCTATGACAGGCAAAAGTGAATCCTGCAACGCTAATTGGCAGAAAAGAATTGAAGGCTATCATGGATAAACTAATTACTGGATGTCAATATTGTATTAAACGTCTAGTAAGAGGAGTTTGAATAAGTACATGCTTTCTAAAGTTGAAGCTTCGGGATCTTTATCAAAAATTTATGGAGGATTTAATTCGTAGTCCTGCAAACAGTATTTTTGGAGAAAATAGACTTGATTCTCACTTCGGGTCAGGAAGGACTGCAACTCAGGAGCTTGTTCTTCAGCAAGTAAAAATTAATTTTAAAAGCAAACCCCTGTTTGCTGCCAGATCTCAATCTCGCAGTCTCAATCAGAGCCAGCTACAGGGAAAGCCATAACTATTAAACAGATCTCTCTCCGCAGGGAGGTTCCCAACACTTGACTTTACCAACACCGACCTTCTGCGAGACGTGATTACTCTCACTCGTCAGTGCAATGGTTGTACTCCCAGCCTTACTCTTGCCCCTTGCCTCCTTTTCTCTTTGGCCATACCCACAATAAACATATTTAGTCCAGAGGTTTCCCTTACACAATTATCGCTCAGCAGTGGCTTGGGGTTTTTTTCCCATTCTTTAATCTGTTTCTCCCTCTGAAAACTCAGGAAGCAAAAGGGATAAAGTTTAACGACTGTTCACAGTTCAGTGTCCTGCAAAATTAGAGAAACATCTGGAAGTTGTTTTTCCTTCAGAATGATTTTTTTAACTGAGTAAATGATCTCATCTGTGGTGCCGTGTAGGCTTATTGAAGAGAGAGAGCTAGCGGTAGTCGCCCCCTCCTACCTGAAATACACCACAAATCAGATTCCAAGGGGTTTTCTAGCTCCTTAAATCCTCCGGATTTTTTTTCTTCCAGTTAGGAGCAGCATTCATTAAACAGCTATAAAACTAAATTAAGAGAAAACAATAACTTCTGATTAGAGCCAAGAAAAAAATCAATAGCTCAGCGTGAACAACTAAGTAATAGAAAAATATTCCAGCCACTTCCAAAAGAGGAGTTTTAGCATAAAAATCTTAGCTCATGGGAAAAGAGATGTTATCTGAACTGGAATCCAATTTGAACGACTGGGATTAATAAATCTGCATTCTCTAATTCCTTCTCTAGCTCTAACTGTTAAGCCTTTTTCATTTCCAGCACTCAACTGCTGTGCGGTACAGCGGTGCAACATTACCCAGCTTGCTTCTCCGCACCCCACTTTGGCTGCACGTCACCGGCGAGGAAAGGACGCGTTTCTCGTTGGCGTTTGCAGGTGCCCTGCCCTGTGGACCCGGCTGGATGGGCTCTTCTCTGCTGCCACCAGCAGCGCGCACCTGCGGGGGATCCACCGTCACAGCCAGACTCTTGCAGATTGAAGGTTAGGACTGTCAGATGTAAATACAATTAAGTTTTGACATTCCTTGGGAATGTCAGCAAAGAATACTGCCCAGGATAAAGGATGGTAAGGAAACAGGGCTACAAAAATTAATTTTCTTGAGAAGGCTGTCTATACTTTATTTAAAAGTGTGTAGCCAAAAATTTGGGACAGCAACTTTAAGCATTTGGATATAGGAATATGAGGCGACTATTTTTCATGTGATAATACTGAGAAATAATTTTATTTTGGGAGTAAAAAGAGATTTGTGGGAGGAGCTGATTTTTTCTTATACCACTGAGCCGCCGGGCTGGAAAGCTGTGCATACAGATTCAAGTCTAGCATTTTCATAATCTGCCTTCCTCTGCTCTACGGGAGGTATTTTCCCTCTTTTCCAATACTCACGTTGGTAGCGAGATCATCTTCCCTCTTTGTCTGATTCCCTTACTCTTTGCTCAGGTTACCATGGAATCAAAACGACGCTTACTGGCTTGTCTGTACGTCCTGGAAATGTATTTGATGGCCATTACAGGAGGCATTTTCAGGTGCAATAAGGTGGGAACCTCTGCCTGGATGTAGAGGGAGAATAGATTTACTCTGGTACCGAGTTTATTCTTACCAGATGGCACTAGAAAGGACCATGTTGTGTTTCTGCTCTGGAAAGGAACTTTCTTCCTAAGCAAATGTGATGGCTGTGTGAAAAGCCCCAATTTAGACCATGTGCAGAACACATTGCCGCGCCACCTGAAAATCGTTAGCGTTTGAGAGCACGTTGTCGTGTGAGACTTCAAGGAGCAGATGCAGCGCATGACTGGGATTGCCCTGCGAAAATGCGTATCAATTTCATGATAAATGGAGACCAGCAAAGGGTACCTGAAGGAAACCTGAAACTTCAGAAGAAGGAGAACAAATGAAAAGCAGAGGCAGTCCCAAAGAAAAGCGCCGTATCTCAGTGAGCTTGGCTTGCCAGCGCTAATGAAACTGTCTGAACAACAAAATGGTACGTTTTGGTAGGTTCTGTCTACTGCACGCTTGGGCTGGTAGATGAGGAAGCTTATTTGCGTTTCAAAGCTGGCCTATATTTTGCTGATAGAGGGTAAATAACGCAACACACATATGTATTCGGTGCTCAGAGGTAACAGAAGATCAGATCGAGACACGCCATTCTGCGACGACTTCAACTACGTTGGGTGGTTTTCCCCTGGTTTGTCTGAAGATGTCCCGGTGTCCGGCGAGGTGCGGGATTACCTGCACCTGGAGCAGGCGGAGATGCGTGAGGTGGCAGCGGGGATGGCTGCTGCGTACCAACGCCCCCATCTAACGAGTCTGGACGCAGGAAGATTCCCAATGCCCCAAAGCCCAACTTAGGGCTGTTCTTTTGACAATGGCATAGATGGGTGATTATTTATCCAGAACGATTTATCACTTGCATTCTGATGAAAATTAATGAATTTGATTACAAACTCTGCTATGAAATTAATTATGCTAAATCCCAGATATTAAATGTAGACCTTGAGAAACCATGATTAAAAAGCTGTGAGATATCTTTGTTAGGCCACAAAAATAAAGACAGATCCATAGTTATCTGTACTTCTCCTAGCTTCAGTTAGTTTTCCTCCTACTCAAAATGTAAAATTGATTTGTTGCGTTGGGAAATAAACAACAAAAAATGATGCTTATCTTAGTTCGGTTATATGGCCATGATAAAATTTAATTGGTCACCAAAAATTAGTATTCAGAACACGTAACGCTCAGTATGAAAAAAAGCCTGCTAAAACATCTACCAAAAATGTACATTTGGAAATCTTATTCCAGAAAGATAATTCACAGCGCCAAGTTTACTAGAGTATTATTAAGGTACTTGATGGAGGTGGGTGTGAGGTCAGGTATCACGGGAGCCCGAGCAAACACTGAGCGGAAATTTAACAAAAGGACTTTAGGTATGAACTCAGCGCGCTTTTTTTTTTTGCTTAACCTGTTCGCACCGCCTCAGAAAGGGCTTTGGGTCATTACGATATTTCAGATCCAGGATCTGACACACATGGTACAGACTCCTCCTCCCTTCTGTTCTCCAACCCTCAGAAGCAATTCGGTCTCCGCAGCTCCCTCAACTCAGTGTATATATAACATCGAGAAGAGAAAGCCAGGCAACGCATCATGATAAAAGGAGAGACATTAACGCAAATAAAATAATTCCTCTGCAATATTACTATACCTGCTTAGATGTTTTTTCTCCCCCCAAACTAAAACAATATTTAAATCTTATATAAAATGTCCACATTTTAGATTTTAGGAAGTAAAACCAGACATTGTTTAGGGGGTAAAAAAAAGTATTTTTCTTTAAATTCAGAGGAAGTTAGAGACAACAGACTTCAGGGCGAAAACCCCTGTAACTCATGGACCCGCTCTGTATTTTCTCTTTCTTAAACTGAGAAATTAATTATTCTTCCTTATGCCTATGGCTCTCACTCATCCGTACTGCGCCCACCTCTTCCATCCTACCCCACTGTCACCGTGCACATTCAAACAGGGAGACGTCAGGGTTTCATTTTGCTGTAGGAGGGACCTTATTCCTAAAGGAAGACGTACATGAGGGTGTTCAGCGGTGCAGCAGAAGCTAAGGCACCTGCATCTGTCAGCTAGGAAGGCTGGAGGAGCTGGAAGCCTTTACCCAAATGGGAATAGTTGAAAGAGTTGATGCATCTGAATAGATTTGCCTATAGGAGCAACCAGGTATAATTGGCTGAATTCAAACGCGTGCCAATCTGCGTGAGCCTAACGAGGCGGTTGTGGATGGTAGGCACCCCTTGCCACTAACCCAGAACCCTCTGGCTGAATTTCAGACCTCTGCAATGAATTCAGTGCTGGACTTTAAACGCTTTTATTTGAAGTAACAGTACCAGAATGCAGCCCCTTGTTGTCCTTCGATAGCAGCTTTCTGCTGCTCAACAACTCAAGTTGTGTTTATTAACCCTTCATCATTACTACCTTTGCATGCTTGTGGCAACATAGCTGGTGTTATAATCACTCTTTTAGGGTATTAAGGAAAGATCATCCAGAGCCTGGTCTCATTCCTAAATTTTCCCATTCAAAAATTAATATAAGAGAACATTATTTAATAAGTATTACTTAATACAAAGCAAATGAGTTAATCCTTTCGCTTTGAACCTGACTTTCAGACATGTATACGACTGTAAGTATCTATTTTGGCATTTAAATCTTGTCACCCCTGTTGCTGCTCCATAAACCACACAGCAAAGGATTGCTAAGAGTTGCAATGACCCAGCATGAGGGACAGCAGATGCTTGATCTGTGAGCACCGTAAAAAACCTACACACACATGTATACACACACACAAAAAAAAGAAAACTGATGCAAAAAAGAGGAAAGAAAAAGAAAAAATTATGGATTAGACCAAAGCCACCAATGCTGGGACCCATCAGAGCTCACTCCTCTGCCTCGTGCCATCCCGCGATCCTCCCTGCTGCTCCTCCTGCCGCATGGCTGGGAAAAAATGTTTTGACTGGGAGATATTTTTTAAATGCTGAGGAGGGTTTTAGTGAGAACGCAATTCAGAAACGTGTAAATGTGGAGCACACAGAGTTCCTTCTCATATGTTTCTGTTTTCCCCACCACTTTCCTCTCCACCAGGAGACATTACAGGATGAGAAGATCCGCTCTGATTGCAAAGATCCAGACACACGTACATACCTATATACACACACACGTGATTTATATTGTAGTTTTACAGATGTGATATCTTGGAACTTATTTTACTAAGGATTTCCAAATCCATTGTAACCCAAATTAAGAATTCCCTAATCCAGATTAGCACTGAAAATCAAAAGCAAACGTAACCTCGAGATGTAATTTGAACGGTAATTTGCCAAAGTAAAGGCCCCGTTGCACTGAGAGAGCAAAGTAAAGGGCTTCACTGTAAAGGAGAAAGGATTAGGCCCACAGAAAAGTATTGCTATAGCAACAAAATAATTTATGAGAATATGTATAACAAAGCCAGAGCCAGAGAAATGTGATGGGAAGAGGCTCGCACACACTTTAATAGCATCATGCTTCCCTTTGTAATAACTAGCACATTGAAAGAAACGAGCGCACTTTCATTTTACGATTTTGTTTTTAAACTCCTTTTATCAACACCGTTTGGCAGCTCTCAGTCACTGAAAAAATATCGCACCCGTCCCGCCCAACGAGAAGAGGCAGTGTCGTTAGCAGATGCAATCCCACGCTAAAAGGCATCTCCCCTCTGATGGGTAACCGGGGCTTGACGAAGTTTGTGTGGACAACTCACAAACAGCCGGTTAAGACCCTGCGCAGAAACGTGAGCGACAGCGCGGGGTGCGCGGCCGTTCATCGCGGCCATCAGAAGCCCTCCCACCCTGGTAGGCAGCCGCTTTTAATGTAGGTTCTGCTAATTGGAAGTTACAGCAGCGGTCTGAAGTCCCAGCTGAACAGCTCTTCCAGCTCTGCGATGGAAAACCTTTCTGCATCTTCCTTTGGAATATCGGTTTAAAAGTTAGAAAAATTTATTATCATCACCATTTATCCTTTAAGGCTATAAAAATCTGCCAATGAAAACCCCCCAAAAGGCTTAATGCATTACCAAAGCGCTAATTTTATTCTTCATTATTCCCCCAAACCTACATTTGAAACTGAAGCTCCTGCTCTACGGAGAGCTGTTGTTTAATGTATTTCTGTATGTAGATCCTTGACAGAGACCATTTTTCTTGCCTCTCAGGTGGCTCGTATAGCAAGATTTATGTCCATTATGCATAAATTCCTTGCAATATTGCTCTAGCATAATCAGCAGAAAATCTGAGAAAGCACCCACAGCAGCCACAAAACACCGCCAGAGACACTTGGACTCGGGCCACCTTCTTGAAGCCACAGGGACTCTGCTCCCATTGAAATCGGAGCCTTATCGTGGCCCCGCCAGGTCAGAGGGACCACGAGGGTCCCTGAGGGTCCCCTCGCCCTGCTGAGCCCCAGCGCTGTCCTTGCCTGGCCTGACCGCAAACGTCACTGCCGAGCGGGACAGCCCAGGTTAGATACAAAACCCAGTTCAGATACGAAGCCTTTTATTACATCTGGCTCTGAATTTCTGTAACTAAAAAAAAAAATTAAGCAAGCCACTTTCCATCGCTAAGGCAATGCCAGCATCATTCTCTCTGGCTTATACTTATTACCTCTTGTTTACGCACCCCCAAATCTGACCATGCGAACGCCTGGCTTCTTCCTGCTCAGCGCCAGAGGACACGCGCAGGCTTTTCGTAAGGCGCCGGCAGAGCCTCCCCTCCCGCTGCTCGCCGCTTGTCAGGGTTGGTTTCAAGGCACATTTATCTGCCCGTGCCCTGCCTGTGGCGCGCGGTCGCTAACCCAACGAGCTTTCCCTCTGCGCGCCTGCCCCCGGTTCTGTGCCATTAGCTGTTTTCATCTCCTTCGAATATGTTATTTAGCTGATATATAAAGAGAAGAAAATTAATTCTAATACTTCTCTTTCAATAGTCAGGGCGCAGCCAGGAGCCACGGGGGACCTCCAGGTTGAGACGTCGCAGCCAGGACTGGTCCCACCACCCCAGAGAGGGGACCTCAGCCAAAACATCCACATGCAGGAGAGGCAAGATGGAAGGGAGGAAAATTTAATAGCTAAACTCACCCTCAGCTCTTCTCTCTGGGGCAGGCAGAAGAGAGACGAGTGACCAGGTGAAACATCTCCTGCATCTACGCTTTTCTTCCCTGGCATGGATCCGCTGAAGGTGGCACCTGGGATGCCCCCAGCGCCTGCATCACAACCCCTGCCCCACCACCCGCGGGTCTCTGCTCTCCTGGGAGCGATTCCCTGGACATGGCACTTCAGGGCAAACCAGAGCATCTTGCAGGGCTCGCGGTAACCGGAGATTGCTTTTATAGCAATAGCGCATAATCAGCAAAAACACCAAATAAGGATTGACCTCCCGGTAATTGTGGAGTATTTTTTCCTTCTTCCAGCCCCAATATGAGGCTTTTACAGTCAGTTGTTTGTCTTTCCCATTAGGCTGCGAGAGCTCGTATTGGAGCAGAGTCTTTCATTTTGCAGCACAGGCATGGACGTAACATCCTCAGGCCCCCAGATCAGCAAAATCCTTCAGCTTCGTTCTGAGCGCAACTATATTCTTCAATCAGGCTTAATATAAACAAGCAAGTAGTAATTATTACGTAGGGTTTGCACCTATCTGACGTATCCTGGTTTCATAGCATCAGTGAAGTTATCCTGCAAGACCCAAAGGCTCGTAAGCTGCGTGCAGTCTTTGGTATGCAAGCTGGGAGTGCAGGAGCGGTTCCTGATTTACACTGCGGTCGATGAAAAAATAATTGTACCCAAACTGGTTTTGGCTTTTTCAAAAATTTGTTAGATTATTTATCAGCAACGCTGCCACTACATCTTTATAGAGATCCTTAGTTTTGCTGACTGAACAACCATCGTTGAAAAAAGCTGAATTACTTTCAGGCAATGGGAAATCATCGCAATGTAAATAATGGCTGCGGTAAACAGGACTGTTTGCTACTCCTGGGGCTGCAAAGGCCCATGAAGTGATTGCCAAGAGGGACGAGACGAACTGCACCTAACTTTGGCCTCCTGAAAATTAGGCACCAACTGCTTGGATGATCACGTACGGCAGCTAACGACACCCTCCTCCAGAAGATGACTCATCCCATCTCCCAGCTGGCTGTTGAGGAAGTCTGAGTCCAAATTTTAGGCGATTACGGTAGGTGAAATTAATCTCTCTGTCCCCTAATTAAAGCGAGATCTTTGAGAGCTGTACTTGATTTCTCACACAAAGCCAGCAGAGTCATTCAAATTACATGGGCTGCTTTTCAATTTCTGCAATTCCCACTTGAGCCTCTAGGAAGACTGTCCTGTATATTTTGATTTAATTTATTGATTTATATTTATTTATTAGACCTTTTTTCTTCCCTGACTTTCAGATCAATATCAGGTCAATGGTGGCACAGAACCATTATCAAGGCTGCCTGGCCACTAAGCAGATTCCCACTGCTCTTGTTACTGTAAAAAGAGAAAACACAAACTATCCAGAAAGTCCACAAAGGTGTCAAATTAAACCGCGAACTCAAAATTCATCTCGATGAATCACGTTTAAATACTGTATCATACCAATTAGACTCTTCTGGGTTCCCATTTCAACAAAACGCTGAAATAAAAGCCTGATGTGCCACCCAATTTTCTTCTTCGCTCTCTGCTCTGGGGGACCACGTCCATGTCCCCATCCTCTCCCCTGTCCCTGTGCTACGACTGCATTAGTGATCAGCAAAGCACCCAGCAACACCCTCTGGAAGAGCATCTCTCCCCAGCAGACAACAGCATCCACCTCCAAAATGCCTAAGGATGCTGCGGAGGAGGGTGACAGGCACTCGGCGTGGGTCTGGGGTGCAGGATACGGCCAGCACGCCCGCCCTGCCCTGCCCAGAGGGTGCAGGAGCAGCGTCACCGCCGCCCAGGCTGGGGACATGGCACAGAGCAAAGACAAGACCGCTTGGACCTTCAACCTTACAGCAAAAACACATCCGCCCACAGTTCGAGATCCTCGTAGCCCAGATAGGAGGCAGGAATTTCATTTCTACCAGAAAACTTCATTAACATAAAACTTTTAACCTGTCTTTTCCACGGCTACACGCTCTGCATTACATTACAGCCTCTACAAGCTTCAACACCTTTTTTCTCTGGCATAGGCTCGCTGCCGAAAGGAGACTCACAGCGCATTTTTTAAAGCCTCCTCTGCCAGGGGAAGGTGGGTTTCATCCTCCCTGCGAGCCCCTAGAGGGAGACATGACCCAGATTTTAGGAGGAGGCAGGCGTGGGAGCCAGGCAGCAGCTCCTGAGACCCCAGCTCCCGGGCGTGACCGAGTGGGTGAGCCACGGCGGAGGGATGCTCCGGGTCACAGCTCTGCCGTGAGCCCTCCTCGCCATGCGATGGGTGTGTGGTACTTGATGACCTTCTGGAGAAGCGATGGGCAGCGCTGGCCCCATCTATGAGTAGCCAGGAAGGACGCAGGAGGAGCCCACGGCATAGCGCATCCCACGATGTGCTGGGGCAAGCACACGGGGAAGCACGCGTGGGAACGGGAGGGGATGGATGGTGGGAAGAGCGGTTCCCAGCCAACCTGGCGACGTGGCAGCTCCAACTTCCCCCTCCAGGGAAACTATGGCCATAGTAGCCTACAACGTGTCTCTTTTTTAACTAAGTGCACGATGGTCCCCTTTGTCTCCTCGTTCACAATGACAGTAATATCAAAATTTAAACAAAGAAAAATGATTTAAAAATGCCACAAAAAGAACAGGACTGGGTTATCAGTGTATTTGCATGGACAATAAATATCACCCATTCACGAAGATAAACTACAGGGAAGATTAGTCTGAACTGCCAATTTCTTAAAATGTTTCTCATTTCTTGGTTATGGCTATTTTTGCAAATTTCCCTTTCAGAAATCACATTTCTTTCAAATCAGATCATTGCCCTAGGGTTGTTGACCTTTATTTCGCCCATCTGGAAAACAAATGAAGCAGGAAGGATAACAATATGAGATACTAATCAGAAGTGCTGTTTGTTTTTTTGGAAGCTTGATTTCCAACTTATGTATTTCCCCCTAAAGGCACTGCCAGCAATACACTGGATAACCGCTCTGCAAGGAAAACCAGCAGCTTGGCCAAAAGTCTTTTTGGGGCATCTTATCAGTGGTGAAAAGAAGAAAAAAAAAAAAAGCCAAATGAATAGTAAAAACGAATGCAGATGTAGCTGCGATGGAGTGGCTCGCGGGCCAGGTGAGGTACCTTGGTATTGCTACCAGAGCCTTGTCATTCCAGATTTGACCTAAGAAGTTTAGTGGGAGGTCAACTAGAGCGACAGGTAAGGACAAAACAACCTATTATCGTTAATTTTGGCCAAAGAGATGTAACATAAGAATATTTGTAGGTAGAGTTACAAAAATAAGTATGCACGGGGAGGGGTTCATTAGGATGGCTGAGCCAGAGGGAAGAAGAAGAGCAGCCAAAGAGCGAACAAGGCAAACCAGTTTGGGTTTGTTCTCGCTACGCAATGCCGACCCCCGAGGTGCAGGTGCAGATGAACCGCGCATTTTGTTAGACTTGAAGAGGAATTTGTTAATTTGCAGGATCTGAGTCCCATGGATCTAACTGGTGAATTTATGAGTTCAGTCACACTGGAAATAAACCTGATTTGGGGGGATGATAGCCAGGCTTTAAATTTTTTATTATTAGAAATCTGTGGGTAGCGAAATCAATAGTTTTTAGGCAGCTCTGTTAAAAAGGGAATAATACATTCATTAAATGCTATTCTTTTCTCAATAACCGCACTGTTTTTCTCACCACTATGTCACCCGGGGACTGAATTAGCCTTAAACCACTGTGCAGGTCTTTGTGGAAAAGCATTGCCAAACCCCACGCAGCAGACCCACGCAGCAGCTGTGGCCGAGCGAGCACTACCTGACCACGGATGGAGAAAGGTGGTTTATCTGAAGACAATAGGATTGGACCAAGGAAAAGAATTTGGGGAGGCCAGCACCGATGCCCTCACTGGGCCGCCGTTGGGCCACACCGCTTGCCAGCAGGGGCAGAGCCAAGGGGACCGGCGGTGGTTTGTAAGCACCCGTGGAGATCTGCACCGAGTTAAACCCGCGCAGCTCTTGGGCTGCAGCACCAAACAGCAGAGCCATTACGTATGCAGCTCCTGTGCCTGCGCACAACCTTGAATATCAGAATCTTCTTTGATGATAAATAGTGTAAATGGTGGCTAGGACACCGAACTACCAGGGGAGCGTTAGCGTCCCCCGTACATGCCACTGAAGATGAGCAGAAGGGCTATTGGTGCAGAGTCTCCTCTGAAGGACAGACTGCTCGTATCCCATAATAGTAGATTCCATTTAAAAATAGCGAATGATAGTCAGAGGAATAATAAAACCTAGGAAATCATACCAAAACCCAGCAATACATCAAAGCCATTTTAATAGCTCTTAATACAGTCACTGACATCGCTACTGTACTTGCGAGGCTGGATGATGGAACAGGCAGAGGTTTCTGGTTTCACATTCATTTCATCCTAAAAGTTTCTGTTGCTCCTTGCATGTAAATTACAGATAATGATTGTGCTGACGAGAGGTTGCACTTAGCTGACTCCGCTACGAGGTAAAATTGGAAGAAAATACCTGGTTAAAAGAACTTTTCTCATTTTTTTCCCCCTTGGAAAAAAGACGGCAAGATGCAAGAAGTTAATTGCATCGGGCTTCTTATATCTCTTGGCTGGCTACTGAGCCAGTGCCATAACTCAGTGCTGCTGGATACTAAGAGAGGAAGTGTTATTTGATGTAGCAGGGGCAATCCCATGCTTATCAAATCATCTTGCTTGCCTGTAAAGCTAAGCTCCAATTTATGATGTTTTATGAAGCCACAGATTGAGCTAAGGCTATAAAAATTGGAACTTAATATTCAGGAATAAAAACCGCACAGAGTACCACTGAAGTAACATCTTTTTAAAGGACCTGTATCCTCCTTGCGTTAAACATAACCAGAGAGCGCGGCAATAACGGCACGCTGTCCGCCGGAGAAACCAGGACAAACGGCACAGGTTTGCCATTTCTAAAACACGGGTGCTGGCTCCTGTGCGCGTGCTAAGGCAGAACGATGGGTCACGTAACAGAACAGCGGCTAACGAAGCACCGTGCGTCCTATGGGCCTTAGCGAGTTTATTTTCATTTTTAAAGATTTTTCCCTCGGAGAAAGCACAGAGAAGTCTCTCAGAGCACATCTGCCTGCCAGACAGATTTTTTTTTTTTTTTCCTTCAAGTGACCAAACGCGCAGAAAGACACTGAAAATTTCCACGCAGCTGTTCTGAAAGCAGTCCTTTCATTTACTCACCTGAAGAAAAGGATGAGATTCCTTTTTTTATGTGCTTGAAAAATGAAAGTAAGAGAGAGGGAAATTTTTCTAATCCGTTCCTGCATTCTCCAGAACCACCGCTGCATCTGACACGCTTTCCCACCACCTTCCCTCGCCGATCTTTTATTACAGTCATTAGGAGAAGACACCTGTCTACTTAAATTGTATCTTTAAGGCTCTGGTGGAGCAAAGCACATAAATACCTGTTTAATGTTAGACATCTATTGAGCAAAACGTTCAAGCATTCACCTAACTTCCAAAGGTGTTCACATGACTTAACGGCTGCTTAAATTATCGCTGCGCAGGGATGAGGTTATTTACATGCTTAACGTTAAGTGCACAACTGACGTAGCCTTCTAAATCAAGGTTGAAAATCCTTAGGAAGAATTAACTAAGATAGCAATCATACAAGAATTGTTTAAAACATCACTTGATTTTTACTTTGAGATTTTGGGATCTAATTAAGAAGCAGGACTGATGTCTTCAAATCTGTCCTGCTGGCTGCCCAAGGGATTCGAGTGCTAACTTGCTTAAGCTCGTTTGAACGGTCCAGCCTTGATCATTAAAGGGATGCGCTAATGGCGGACGCGGGCACCGGGCAGACTTAAGGAATCAAATGACTTAAAGCAGTGCAACACCTGAAGTCACTTTTAATATGATTTAAAGATATAAAAAATGTGCAGGCTCTTAAAATGTCTTAAGGATATGCACAGATAGCCTCTTTAGGAGCAGCCTGTGCCAGGAAGAAGTTAATCCCCCAGCTGCTCATTAAAACCCGCTTGCTGGAGGTTTTGAACGGATCTGTTGGCAAAGCAGTTCAAATGAGCACTTTAATTCTCTTCAGGAAAAAGAAAAAAAAAAGAAAAATCAGCTGGGATAGCTGGGACTGGTAATTCAAACAGTTTAAACCAACCTGGCTGAGAAGAATTAGGAGCACGAGCACATGGTACTTGATCAGCAGGCTGCGAGAGGCGACCGCTGGCAGGGAGGATGGCATCGACCAGCCCGAGCAGGTATGGCCTCAGCTGGCACACGTACCACGTTCCCATTCCTGTTTCACGAGTCAATCGTTTGTGTACTTAAATTAAAATTATTTACTACAAAATAGGCCCAGAAACACTTAATATATTATTTTTCAATATTTTTCCCCATTAAATTATTATGACAGAAATCACACAAGATCCAGGGGACACGGCACAAGGCTCAGGACGCAGGATCCTTTAGAACCGGCATCATTGCCCATGACTTGTTACGCGACCCCAGCAAGACTGAATAGGTTCCTTGAACCATCGTTATGAATCCGCAAACCAAATTACCAGGTAAAACCCCTGGGGACAAATCCTGCCTGGGGCTGCCTTTCCCTGGATGAAGCCCTGGCTCTGCCGTGTGAGTTCGTTTGCACCAGCTTGAAACTCCGCCTGCGGATGTGGAATCTGTGCGCGGCACTAGAGGCATTTGGGGCCAGAGGGCTGTTTCTCCCTAACAGACGGAGGGTTACCGAGCAGGTGCCACGAGTGTTTTTCAGGTAATATTTTTGTTTCCCACATTTTAAAATTTGCGATACAGCTGTGCAGTCAGCATTTACAAGCCATGATTTCCTTCACACTCTCTCCATGTGCTTCCCTGGATCTGACANGTAAAAAAAAAAAAAAAAAAAAAAAAAAATCTAATCCGTGCTGAGGCAGAAAAAAAACTCACTAAAACCCCATCTCAACCAGGAGGTTTGAACTCATTGAAACTCTATTATATGCTTGAGTGAACTCCTGGAACAACAGAAAGCTATGCACGGTTACGCAGGCAAGGAGAAATATGCAAGGCAGATGTTGTCCCTCCTGCCACACACTGAAGTCTCATCACTGGCCTGGCTACCATCTTCTCTGTGATTGTCCAACTGAGGTGGTCACGCCAGGGTAAGGTGGTAATGGCGCATCTTTAATTCGGGTACTCCTGCTTATTAGGTGTTCGATTTGACTAAATGTAAACTTGGTATAGAAGCAAAAGTACCAGTGGTGGCGTATCCCTGCAGAAAAAGAAACTAAAGCTCCAGGGCTCTCTCAGCTCTGCAGGGCGAGTGCAATATCTGAGAGGAGAAAATGGGCTGTTGCTATTAGCCTGATCTACAGCCAAAGGGCATCTCACCTCATTTCCATTGGATATAGTTTGCTCTAGGTCTCCAGAAGCCTGACCATATAACAGGTACTTTCACTCCATTTCATTTTTTTTGGTTTTTTTAGGTTTTTTAATTCCTCTTTAGTCTCCTACTGTAGTGAGAGAGACCTATTGGAAATCGACTTCCAATAACAAATCCCCACCACCGCTCTCTTATTTTGAGCAGATTTTCAGCACGTCTAAGCTAGCATGGCATTATTAGATATCGGTGGACAAATACCAGTTGAGAGCAGCTTTGGGCCTCAGCTTAGATAAGAAATTTCAGTAACAAATGGTAAATATGGTCCCATTTGACACACCTGGAACAAGAGTCAGTTGTGCAGCTTCAACCGATGTTAACGAATTCAGCAAGTAGCAACACTTTGCCGTAAGAGTGAAATCTCATATTAACCATCAGATGAAATAAATAGTTTAAAAAACCCCACAAACCCAAACAACAAAAACCTTGGGAAAGGAATGTAAAATGCTGAAAAATGTCGGAGTCCTAAGTGATGGGAACCGAAGACATTTGAGCCCGTGGGTGTACACTAGGCACGCTGAAAGAGGTAGATCCCCAAAGTAGCTCCTCTGTTTTTCTGGTTTTTCCCCGCTGTACCAGACCCGGAGGGGGACCAGCTCCAGGCAGGGTACAGCTGTGATCCAGACACGGTGAACTGGTGCCTGGGCGACATGACTGGAGAAGACCACCCGGCCAAGCGGTCGTGCCTGCAGCCCACCCCAGCAGCACCGTTGGCCCATGGTGGCTGTAGCTGGGCTGGAGGAACCACCTCGGCTGTGCTGTCACTGCCCACCTTCCTCTGGCTTCTCTCAAATTTTGTTCCCACCCTTTTTTGGCAATTACAAGTTCCTTTGTTTGCTGCTAAAGCAAACTGAGAAGACAATGGTGAAATGCAACAAAAAAAATGTAGAGCTGGAACAAAGGGGGAGAGAGAGGGGAAAGGGCTGCAAGAACGAGTGGAAGAGATTTGGGTTTAAAATGTGGTCTCTTGCATCTGCCGTTTTCATAAGAGCCTTATAATTTACACTTTACAATTTTCTAGCAAGCACACTGGATTGTCAGACTTGATAATTTTAACAGGAATTTGTGATCATTAGTATTTTTCTTAAAGTCTCAGCTCTCTTGAGACAATGGATTTATGTTATCTGTATGATCTCCATTAATCTCAGCTCTCTTGGTTTAAAAAAAAAATAATTATGGCCTTCAGGTTTTCAGGGGAAAGCTTTAAAATATGAACCTTTAAGGACATGGAAGAAAGAGAAAACAAGTAGTTGGCTTTTTCTTTTTAAACCAAAGTCCTAATCTGGGGGAGACCTGATTAATCATTTCTAAGCACTTGATGATGGGGATTTCTTACATGCTGTCAGCACGTGTAGCGTTGGAAAGGCAAAAGGGGAAAGGGAAAACCATCGGCAGTAATAACGTCTCTAAATTCCCAAATAAATTTGCATGGGTATAGTGGGAGAGGTCGCTATAATTGATTATATATAGTGGGAGAGGTTGCTATAATTGATTATATACGCAGTGCACACATTTGCACCTGCAAGCCACGCAGATGCCTGCCTAATCCCTCCAACCTGGACATGGAAGCGCAGACTGCACAAGCACACACGCTCAACAGAGCTTGCATGAACTCCGTACGGAATAAGGTTGTCAAACTCTACGTTGTCTCCTATTACCTTGTAAAAAGGGTGACTGATGGTCACACCAGCCATGTCACCAGTGGTGTGACTGTCGTGGAGGCAGAGCTCTGCCGCGGGTGCTATGGAAGGAGCCGTATGGAAACCCTGCGCACGGCAGAGTGCCTGTGCCACCTCGCTGTGGTTGCAGATGAATCCAGCACCTGCAACTAGCAAAGAGCAACGCTGAGCGCAGAACTCGCGCAGGCTGTTGCCTCGGGTAGTTCAGACGCAACTCATGATATTCTTCTCTTAGGTAGAAAACTCTGATCACGGAGGAGGTCCTGGTGTGGTTTTGGTTTTAGTCGCTCTCACGTCTTTTATTTCAACTAAGGAACGAAGTGCAACTGCTCATAAACATACGTATCGCCTACTTACGTAAACGCCTGCCTGCAACTGTTCAATAAACCAGAAAAGCACTACCTTCATTCAGGTAGTCCATCATTTTAGAAACCCAAAGACTTTATAGAAACGATTGTCAAAGACCCCATCATTTTGCAGTTAGTATAATTAATAAGGTGTGCACAAAATCTGAGAGTGTTTTAACACATGTTTTCCGTTGAATTGCATTATTGTTATGTTATAATAAAAGAGAGCCACATGTTAACAGAACACCAGGGACCCAATCTGATGCAACTGTTAAATATCAATAGGAAAATCAGAGGGGAAATATCAAGTTTCCTTTAAAATCATTTTGGTTTTCAAGAGCTGTGACTTTTATTTAGTAGATTTTGTGAAAGAGCCTCTGTTTATAAAAATTATCGGGTAGTGTTGGCTGTCAGAAAACATAAACAGGCAATTAGTGCAATAAGTAGAACCATACAATGAACTCCTCTTGGCAGTCTCCTATCTGGAGCCAAGCAAGGCCCCGATTCAGTGAACAATTAGGCACGTGTTTAAGTCCCCAAGATCATCCTAGGAGTCTACTGGGACTACTCACACATTAAAGTGTGTGCAAGTGGTTCGTAAAAGCTCAGAAATATCTTTGGGAAATGGTATTGCAGGGATGGTCAATGACCTCACTGTGATGTGGCACCACCTAAAAACCATTTCAGAAAGCCTCCTGGAAGCGTAAAAAGGTTCTGCATGCGGTTTGGGTGAACTTTGATGGATATAGCCTAGGTAGTGGCCTCGGAAATACTGTTTAATTCTGCATCTCCCTACTCTCCACCTGAATTCTGCACTGTGTTTTCCCACCAGGTTTCGGTGGTGGAGGTAGCTGGCTCTGCCATGAAATAATAACAAGCTTTGGCCTTTGTAGTGAACAGGGGCTTACGGTCTGTGGAAATATATGAAGGACAAAACAACTCTCACAAGAGAAATGCGATTAGCTGCACAATGTCACCCAGTTATCTTCATTTCTTCCACTCTATAAAAATCAATGGACCTAATTTCTTCCATGAAAACCTGACCATCGGTGTATTCTGCAACTGCTCTCATTATCTTTGCTCCAGACCTGCACATCACCTCCTGCATGTGTTCAATCCTTAAAGTTACTGTGATGGACCCAAAGGCAGAAAAACACCCTGCTAAAATTAGCTCCCTCTGTGATGTCTTAACACGGTTTTGGAATTGTTTTGAGAACGACTGGGCAGGACCAACACTCCTGGCACTCTGGACACCTGCCCCAATATTGCTCCCAAAGGACAGTTCTCCTGAGCTTGTTCTCAGGATTGGGGGTTGTTGTGGGAGGCACACGTGAGGGTTGCTGAAACAGATTGGGGGATGGATTATTCTGAAACTGAGCTGTTCCTAAGGAGTTCTCACAACAGAGGAATGTGCTGGAGGAAACTTCTCATCTGTCACTGAATAAGTGGGCAAAATTAATCAACGGAGGAATAAATGCTGTCAAGAAGGATGTCCTTTCTTTCTCCCTCTCCAAATAATGCATACAGCTAAATCTTCTCCCAACACAAGCCCACCAAAGCCTGGACAATTATTGCTACTGGCACCTTGTGTGTGCCAACGTAGGTCTTGGCTTTTGTTTGAGTTGAAGGGAAGCACTGACACTTAGATCTGACAATAACAACAGCAGCAGCAGACTCCTTGCTTCAGAGACTTCTTACTAGCTTGAAGCACCCAAGAACCATCTTCTCAAGTCTATTTGATCAGAGAGCTATAGCTTCTAGGGAGGTAAATCCAGGAGCAGGACTCTGCATGACCTTCATTAGCCAGCAAGAAGGTGGTGGGCTGGCTTTTGCCACCATGCTCCTTCCCATCCCTCTGTGTTTTGTACATACTAGAAGTTGACCTAACTGGTTCATCCCAAGTCTAATTGGAGCCTTTATGTTAAATGCAAAAGTACTTATAACCTACACTTAAAAAGGATGCGAGTCAGGCAATGAGGCACAACACTTAAACTCTGCTCTTCTATAATATATATTCCTATGTACAAAAAGCATGGACAGTGTCAAATGAAACACGCAATTAGTCCCCCTCTAGCAGTGAGCGGTTCAAACTGTAACATCATGCCAGCCGTGATTAAGAGTGATACAGCACATCATCATTGTCAACACTATTCAACCAATGTAAACCTTAGTTAGAAATGTACTTGTCAGAGAAAAATGCGCCTTTGATTTCTATTACACTTTCCCCAGTAATTGCTGTCATCAGTGGCAGGTTATTATTACAGTTGAATAGAGTTTCAGTAATTACTTTTGCACAGATTCTAACAGCTTTTAGATTGAATGATATTCTGACAGTTTGAATACTCTTGACAACAATTACCTTTTTCCTGGTTAACACTGATTCAGGAAAATTAAAAATTAAATCTGTTCAGAGGAAACACTTATGTATGGCACTAGTAAGTGGGTTGATACAAAAATGTGTAAATTACAGAATGACTTAGAATAAAAAGTTCTTTTGCTTTTCCTCTTACGCTTTTAAAAAAATCAGCACTTAGGGTACATGCAGTACATGCTGGTTAGATTACCAGTAAATGATGTGAAATAATTTAAAGCACTTCTAAATCCACTTCCTACTGATCAGCTTGAAATGGAGAAAACACTATTACGGAGGAAGGCTTGTTGCTCCCACCCTGATTTTTGTCTTTGGTAACAGTCAGATAATGGCTTTTGGCTTTCAAACCAGTATTCTTAATCTCACATCACCAGATTATTTGGGAAAAAAAAAAACCAAAACAAAAAAAACCCCAAAAAACCCCAACCCCAAACCAAAACAAACAAGCAAACTGTCTTACAGTGGTAGCCTAGGAAAAACCAGCATGTTTGTTATTTCTTAAAAATTTATCTAATATTGCAGGGGTCATAACTCAAATGGCTTGATTAAAAAAAAAAAAAAAAAGTCTCATGCGCAGAGCTCTCCAGTTTAATTTCCCTCTTTGACAGGATAACTGGCCTTGTGGATAAGGGAGACGCAGTCGATGTGATACATCTTCTTATTAGTAAGCTTTCTGGTACTGTTTCACATGACATTCTTATAATAAAACTAAGAAAATATGGTCTGGAACTAGATAAAATTACCATAAGGTGGAGGGAACAATTGGCTGAAAAACTGCTCTCAAAGAGTAGTTATCAATGGTTTACTGTCAAACTGGGGGGAAATTTCAGGTGAGATTCCTCGGGGATCTGTCCTTGCTCCAGCTGTGTTCAATATTTTCATAATGACTCAGTTAAAGGGAAAAGAGATTACATTTATAAAATTTGCAATGTTGAGGAGCTGGGATGGTGGGAACCCTTGGGAGGTCTGGATCAAAATCCAAGAAGATATTAACAGTTTGGAGTGATGGTCTGAAATGAAGATGAAATTCAATAAAGCCAAGTGTAAAGCGTTACACTTACAGAGGAGGAATCAAATGCAAATGGGAAATTGCCAGTGAGGGAGCTGTATTACAGGGAAGAGTTTCAAAGTTATATGGAGTTGTACCTTACTACGAGCTCAGTATCAAACAAAGGAATGAAACTGCTCCAGAAAAGGTAATTTCAGGGATTTGTTAACAGGAGCATCTTACATGAGACCGCTGCGGTAATCATCCTACCCTCGTCAAGATGGGGCCTCAGCTAGAATGCTGTGTCCCGTCTTGAGCTCATATTTTTAAAAAAGGTGCAAAGAAACTGGAAGGAATTAAACCAAGTCCAACTGAGAACAGCAGCATGGTCAGGGCTGAAGAAGCATGACTCATGGGAACGGGATGATGCTCTTTAGTTTAATAAAGAGAAAATTAGGGAGAGATGTAATTAACAGTCTTCCGCTTGGTGACAGGCTACTCTTACAAGCATGCAGATTAACCGCCTTCGATGTCCTCCAGAAGAAAAGTCAGAAAGAGACTTTCTTCAGTCAGAAAGAGACTCTTTTTTTTTTTTTGGCAAAGAAGTTTAGCACATTTGTTTTGAGATTTGAAGACAACTTCCACGACACACGAACATAGAGGGGATGACTTGTACAAGCTTCTTTCCCTCTAGAGGAAGGAGGGCAGGATCAGCGTAGCCCCAGTGCTGGGGGCTACCGGAGCTTCGCTTGCTCCAGGTTGGTGGGAGGGGTGGTAAATTCAGAGGTGGGCACTACCAAAGGAGAATTACTTATGATAAAGACATAGTCCCTGTGGAACAAGAGATGAATGTTAAACTAAACTCATCTAGCCACCATGCTGGTTAAAACACACATCAAAAAACCCCGAAATATTGTCAATATGCATTTAGAAAGGGTGGGTCAGAGCACACAGAACAGCGAGAATCTACCTGTACTCGTGACATCTTTTACGATTTTCCTTTCAGATTTTATCTCCCTTCTACTTTCTGAGTTTTTCATCCTCAAATCACATTTTCAATATTTCTTCTGCTTCCATATTAAAAAGTACCACGATTCTGTGATATCCCTTTTTACGATATCAACTTTCAGAAAAGCAAACAAACAAACTGTACAAGACGTACAATGGGATCATAGCAGGTGGCGACACTGAACTGATGAGAGAACATTTATTGTTTGTTACCTTACTTTAATTGGCTTGATTAAAAAAGGGGGGAGGCGGCGAGCAGCTGTGCGGTGCTTAGTTGCCGGCTGGGGTTAAACCACGACAAAGAGTCGTAATAAATAAACCCCCCACCGCTCCACCTCTTCTCGCCTTGGACCAGGCAGCATTCTTGCCCAGCCTGGTACAACCTGCGAGGGAAAGCGGCTTTCAGATAGCGTTGGGTAGGGGCCCCTTGGTTTCTGGTCACTGGATGTCATTTATTCCCACTGAAACAGGGGCAAAAGGGCAAGGAGTGGTGAAACCTCCGCTCCTCCTCCACACCCATCCCAGCCACCTGCATTGTTCATGGCGCGGGCGAGATACGGCGCTCTACATATGGAGTCTGTTGCAAAGCTGCGATTGAGCCTTTAGCTTTTGATGCTACTACCTAACTCTAATCTACGTGTGTATTAAAATATCATCGTCTTTTTTTCTGCTCATTAGAATTATAGATTTAGTTTATTGTTATACTTTCCATAGAGCCTTCTCTTTTTATTAGCATTGTACAATCTGTACAAAAGCAAAATTTAGTCCTTTCAGGGAGCTGAAAGGAAGCAATCTTTTACATGACAAATCCAACATTATCATATGTAAACCTCATTTACTATGTAATGTCTTCCTGTTTCCAGTTCATTAATTGAATGAAACCTATTTTCACATTCGGGTAGGCAGCAGTATTCTCCAACTAACATAAATGGTGCTTTTAGAAAAAAAAAAAAAAAAGAAAAAAAGAAAAAGAAGTAACGCTAGAAAATATTTAACATAACGATTGGTCCAAAAATATATGGATTTCTGAAAAAAAAAAATTCACTACACTTCTCAAAAATAAAAAAAAAACCAGTGGCTGGAGTCTGATGCTAATATAAGATTTGTTTTATCAGGTTAACAACTGCAAAGTAACTGTTTAACCTTTCCTAAAGTGAGCAATCTGACTCGAGTAAACGCTACTGCATTGCTCTCCTCGGCCCAAGAAGCTGCTGTGGCTCGAGGCAGAGTCCGTCCCCGTACACGGGGCAACCACCCTGCCTCACGTCGCGGCTGCAGATGTCCCCACAATGACAAAACCACTGAATATGACAACACAGCTGTGAACTGCTGAGCGACAGCACATAGTACAGGGCCACAGAAATGCTCCGAGGGCTGGAGCCCCTCTGCTACGAGGCCAGGCTGAGAGAGTTGGGGCTGTTCAGCCTGGAGAAGAGAAGGCCCCGGGGAGACCTTAGTGCGGCCTTGCAGTGCTTCAAGGGGGCCTCTAGGGAAGATGGGGACAGGCTTTTTAGCAAGGCCTGTGGTGACAGGACAAGGGGGGATGGGTTTAAACTAAAGGAGGGCAGATTTAGGCTGGATATAAGGAAGAAATTTTTTACACTGAGGGTGGTGAAGCACTGGCACAGGTTGCCCAGAGAGGTGGTGGAGGCCCCATCCCTGGAAACATTGCAGGTCAGGTTGGACGGGGCCGTGAGCAACCTGATCTGGTTAAAGATGTCCCTGCTCACTGCAGGGGGTTGGACTGGATGGCCTCTAAAGGTCCCTTCCAACCCAAAGCATTCTCTGATTCTATATAGTCCCCTATTCAATGATAAAGTACTGGTATCTTGTTTATCATCTTAAAGCTTTCACCACAATGCTCTTTCTTTCAGAAGAATATATTTCTGTCCCACAAAGTCATACCAGTGAGAACATCTCAATACATTTATTGCACATTCCAAGAAAATACCCCGACCGTTAAGTCTCCTTCGTGTATACAGAAAATTTTAAAAATTCACAATAAAAACGGCTTCTCCCCAAGGTGAGGGTAAGGCACGAGTCTACTTCTGCATTACAGATGTAACATGGGTGTTCATTTAGAAGTGATACGACAAAAGTATCTTAGCTATATTAAGACCATTAGCTATATTAAGACCATTAAGACTATTAAAAACATATTTTATAAACTTTTGTAAAGGTAATTTCTTCCATGCAGCTGCCTATGGTTTTGCCTGCCTTGCTTCACAAAAAACATGAAACTACACCAAAGCTTGGTTTAAAATCTGCCTCAAATTATGCTACAATCATCCGTTGTTTCCTTATCAAGGTGTTATCCCACCTACCCCAGCTGGCTTACCCAAGCCAAAGTTGTGCAGGGTATTTGGATAGAAACTTGCCACTCTTTAAACTTCATTGCATATTAAAATGACGCTTGTAATGCCCAACTCTGTTACTATAAATACGTGTGGAGATACACAACCAAGGAGAGTTCAAGCTATAGCTTAATATATAATGCACAACACTTCTGGAGATTCAAGACTGATGTTTGTAATGGAAAGACAATGTCAATTATTTCGTTGTTTTTTCTCACAAGAAAATCTATAGCCCTGAAAGAGCCATAGCAATGAAACTCCTCACAGGTTCCAGGCATGTTCCTTTAGAAAAATAACTATTTCTTTAAATTCCATTCAGGTCCAAGGAAAAAAGATTAAAAAAAATACCCAGCTAGAAGGGGACTCACTAAAACCAACTCTTGTTCGGTATTTGCATTAAAGTGGTGTGAAAAGTAAGAAAACACTGATGACGTTTGTCTCTGGCGCAAAATGAAGCGGCATCACCGGCACACAGGAGGCCACGCTCTCACAGGCAAACCAGAGTAACAGGAAAGGGATGAAACGATGAGGAACACACTTCGAGGTCTTGCCCTCAGCCCACAAGAGAAACTTCTGGGCTGGACACTGGGGTCTCAGCAGCCCAAAGTGATGTATGGACACCATCAGGGTTTTAGGCCCTGGTACCACAGCTTCAGCTCCATAACGCAAACAAACCAAACCAAACTGATGTTAAAATGAGAAAGATTGCCTGCTACGTCCCTTTTCTTTTTGACCTCAATCCAGGGCCTTTATAAGCCGAGGAAAAGACAAGCTCACAACCAGTGAACATGACCAGTTAATGGGTCTATTCTGAATGAGCTTTTAAATACAACAAGAAGCAAGTCTGGGAAAAAGCACCTTACTGGACTACATGAGGCCAATTTCTTTTAAGCACAGGTCATGTTCATTTAAAATAAATTCCTTTTAGCAATTGTTTCATCAAGATTATGTCATTCCAGAGGGAATGGACCCAAAACCTCTTATTACCTTAATCTTGGTGCATCTGGAACTGTATTTTGTTCAAATAAAACTAATTCATAATAGGGGTGGATTTGTTGTTTTTCTTAACAGAAACGTTCCCTGACAACTTCAATGCCAAATTACATATAGGAAAAAAATGAAGTTCAATTACAAAGCTTTTTAAAAAATCTGCAGAGCTATAACAGTACAGAATGGCTTGCTAAGAGAAATAAAACTCCAGCTGACTGGAAGAAAAGCAAAACAGAAATAGGCAACTCCAAAACAGCTGTGACTAGCCAGGGTGCCAAATGCTGGCAATTGTTAGAGCAGGCAACATAAAAATCCATAAAACATTCCCAAAAAAGTAACTCCTTTTCCCCTTCTTGGTATCTCGTAGCCTCACCAGGATTCAAATCACAGTTGCAATCCAACACCATAATAAGTATTTTAGAAACATACTATAAATAAGGATTTTTAATCCCATTCAGTTGCCAAACAAAATTCCAAGATGACAAACAGGGATGGCAGGAGCACCCCTGTTAGATAGCATATTGTGAGATGGCATCGAGCACCCACAGCCCTACCACCCTTCCCAGCCCCCAGGTAAGGACCAGCACATCCCAGCGCCCCGCACTCACCCAGGCTGAGCTCAGCGTAACTCCCCTAAATCCCTCTCCTCTTGCTCCCCAGCAGCAGACATTGTCATCTCCCCATTCCCACAGCTGACTGCAGCTGAAACAAGGACTCTCCAGGTGTTTGCCATGAGATTGAATAAACGAGTTGCACTGGTAACCTTTTAACATGCATTAGGAATAAGTAACGAGAATTCTAACAACGACTAGTTATCCTCCAGGATACCTTAGCTATAAAATCATCTCTTTGCCTATGGCATAGTTTAAGTGAAGGCACTGAGTGTGCTGATCGTTTTGTTTTAGCATCTAGTGTGCCAGCAGAGTCTGATTAGCAGCTTTCCATCCCTATTCAAGCATCTTTGTTAGGAGTAAGTCTTTGCTCTTTTACATCCTGATCCAAAGCCTTTCAAAGTAATTGAAAAGTCTCCCATTGATGGGCAGGGGTGTGCGCCCTTGCTAATTGTTCCTTTCACGTTAGAGTGAAAACAAATTCTTCAGCTTTCATTTTAAATCCATGAAGTTCAATCCCTTGATATATTGGACCCTTATTTTAAGTATGCTGATGGAGAGAGGAGGGGAAGGGGAGGACAAAGCCCAGGACAGAGGGCTGTGCGTAGGCTGCAAGTACGTACTCTATACAGACCGTGCGGTAAGGCTTGGCACAGCGCATGGCTTGGATTTTACTGTCCAGAAAGGCTCCAAACGTTGCAGGGTTCAGAAGTTCACTGTGTATGCGTCATTTAAAATATTCCTTGCTCGCCAGCAGACCTGAGCTCAGAAACCCACTCTGAAGCTTCCCGATAGCTGCTTACTGGGAATCTTTTGTTTCTCCCCAGGAAACTGATTTTTTTGGTTTGCTGTTCTCCCAGATTGAGGTGTCATCTCTATTCAAGGCAGAGGTGTGGATGGAGGAAAGTGGGAGGTCTAGAGAGCGTGCAAGCTTTGCTTAGGGTATCTCAGCGCCAAAAAGGTATCGAGAAATCACAAGATACTTATTCAAGACCAAGAGACACGGCTGGTGAACTGAAATGGTGAATTCTGGTGGAAATTAAAAGTTAAGCATGCATGTGTTACAGGGATAATGGAATTTTACAAATACCTCAAACAGAAAAAAACCCAGTTAATGTCATTTTTCAGAACACTGGGTACATATCACCGCAGCTTCGCAGCACCATCACCCAGGATGGCAGATGATGGAGAAGCTCCATGGTGGGGAATAATTAAAGGCTGCCTTTAAAACAACTAATGCCTTTGCCCTGGGAAGGAGATGAACTGGCTGGAGCTAATAGATATTTCCATCTATAGGTTAAAAAAGTCTATAGAAACATAATGATACGAATAAATACAGATCTGTAAGAGGGGGGGAAGCAGCAGTAGCACATGGCTGATGTTGTAGGAAGCCAGGAGGGAGCACGGTCGGCTGGAGAAGTCCCCAGCTTTTGCGTTCGAGGACAGCAGACTGCTCTGGATAGACCATCCATCCCACCATGACAAATACTGCTATTTTGGCAGAAGAAAGAGGATTCGTACAGAGAGAAATATATAAAGTGCAATAATAACCTGGAAACATACCTTAAAAAAATGCTTTCTTACAATGAAATCATTTTTCTTCCCTCCACAAAGAGGGATTTCACCCCGGAGTTGTTTCTAAAAGACGGTAAAACATAACAGATGAATGTTGCCTTGCATAAGGAACACACACATGCATTTAAATCACTTATATTTTGCTTTTTTATGATGCAATTGTGAATTGTGTTATTTTGCATTTGTAATTAGAGGTTGAAACAGATGGTAAAGGCTTGGTTTAAAGTGATGTACTGGAGTACGCAGCTCTGCGTATCGGGTCTCCTGCTCCACCGAGTGCTGAGGATGGAAACCCTACCAGGAGGTGGTCAAATAACCAAGTGTTTGCTGCACATCGAAGCGTGCGGAAAAGTACCAGAACAGAGTTTCTAGAAGGTCAATAAGCATTTGTGAAAAAGCTATTATTTCTTTTCCAAAAAAGCACTCTTACAGCGTTCTCACTACCGTGCTCTAATTTTGGCTGTTGGGGTATTTATGTTTCAAGAGATCTAACACTGTATAATTAACATAGTGGGAAGAGGAAAAAGATAAATAATGTTTATAAAATGGCATAAGTGGGTTTAAAGATCGTATTGCTTGCTGTCTTGGAGGCTGAGGACTTAGAGAAGCAGCTGACACAGAGACTGACGTCCGCAGAGGTCTCACGCCAGCTTGTCCTTTTACTGAAGTCAATGAAATTGCACCAGCCAAAACCCTAGGCCGGGTCTGCTGCTTCGGTTCAAGGCCTGTTGCAAAAGGAATAAAAAGCTATTACTTTCTGAAGGCTGTTCTTTATGAAACTATTTGGTGACTTCCGTTCGTTTTAGCGTACCGATGTCCCTGTCACGGAGGATCTGCTGCAGAGTATTTGATGGAGTATAATGACCTTTCCAAAGGTCTGACGAGACATCTTACAGAATTCTGCTGCAGGAATATATCAGACCCGTTCCAAAGCCCCGTAAAGTCCATGAAATGACCTAAATTTACTTTTGTGGCTTTTCTATTAGATTCTTAAATTTTTATTTTGTGTTACCCTATAGGTCAAGAGAAGCATTGCTCGGGACAGCGTCTAGCCCATCCTAAGATGCAGTAGCATTGTTAAGACAAAAAAAAGCCCCCAAACCAAACCACAAAAATAAAGGGGCAAGGCGTCTCAGCAGCATGTGGGGAAGCAGCCAAGTTTTTTATGTGTGCATCAGATTTTGCTCTGAACAGCTTAGTTTTATACAACTCAGTTAAACCTAGTCAACATCAAGCAGGGCATCAGTAATAGCAAAAATATGGTGTTTCTGCTCGTATTTGCAAGCTTATGAAACAGTCTCCAGATTAAGAGAAGACAGACTCAGGTCAGAAAGCTCACAGCACCATATTGTTATTCCTTGACAGCGGAAGCAACATAACTGCAGACCTTGTCAATAATTTGTTTTCCACTCAACATCACTTCTAGAGCTAGAAATGCTTCAAACATCAAGAAATGTGAATTCGCCACACTGCTACGAGACAGAAAATGTACCCTGTCCTTTGAGAAACCTGAAAATACTGTTCGGTGTGTGTTGAAAGCTGAGCATCGAAGCTGGAGACAACCCCAGTAGTCTTGTTTTCTAGCCTGTCCAGAAGCACAGTATACTCTGGGCCTCCACACTTTTTAAATAGGTTCAGCTAGATCCAGATTTGCGTCCGCTCCATTATAATCCAAATTACATTAAAATCAAGAAACACCACAGCAACCATAAAAGCTCCATTTTTGTGCTATAATTTCTAGTCACCAGAGCTGTACAAAGACTGACCTTCCCTCAGTCCTCCTCCACCAAGAGCCCAGCAATTTGGGGGATAGCTGAGATCAGGTCTGCAATTTCTTTGGGCTTCCTGGAAATTCTGCTGCTAAAATGACTTTTCTAAGCCACCAGGTGACTTAGAAGAGAGTCTGTAGTTTGCACTAGAGAGCATTTGTGGTTCTTGGGTGATCAATGCCATCATTACCAACATCACTGTATAGTTTAGACAGCTGTGGGAGCAAAAATAGAAATGGTACGTGGCTCTGGGTGTATCCCTGGAGCCTCTGAGTTCAATGTGAGTGTGCAACTTTTCCACTCTGCCCTACCATCCCACCACCGTTTAAAGGAGACGTTATTTTTCTCTCATTTAAAGTACTTATATACTTTTTCCCAGTTTTTTGAAAGCAAGTTTGTTGTAGGCAAAGCTAAATCGTTCACAGAGGACACAATCTGTAAGCAATCTCACAAACCAGAGGAACTGTATAACCAGAAAAGCATGAACTCCTAAACTACAAAGTGGTCATCTTGGTACTGCTTTTGGTGACAAAGATGGCACGTGTATCTTACCAGAATCCAACAACAGGACCGTGAGCCAGCAATCCTTCCAACCCCAGTCAGGAAAATCCCTCCAGAACCACCCAAGCTCATTATTAAGTCAACCAGATGAGATGCCCTAATAATGAGCTCCTTTAAGTTTTATCCTTTTGCTACTTTAATCTGATGATAAGATTTTACAATGAAATACCAATGAGCACATATAAATCTCTTTTGAAAACCACGCCATCCATTACTCACTGAGGGCTAAGCGTTAGCTAGCACGTGTATCCTTTTTAACTTGAATATTCAGATTCTGCGGGTCCCCACAAAGAGCAACGATAAAGATCCTTTTCTGTCCAAAAGAGGATGTAAAGGGCTCCTCTGACTTTGCTGTGCTCTTTGTGTTTCAGAGTCCCTCTTACAAACGCAGCCCACTGCCTACTCTAAAGGGTTAAAGTCTCTTTGAATCTTCCAAAACTGACTTTTTCCTAAGTAAGATCTTCAAAAATCTCATTCAGGTTTTTAAAACTTCTTTTGTTGTACAGGTATTGATAGTTCTTAAAATTGACTGTTTAAAGGATGCTATGAGGCCAATGTTTGAGGCTTTTAAAATCAGAGCTTAGCGGCTCTGCCTCACATCTGAAGGTTGATTTAAGTCAACCTTCACTGAGATTTTCTTCTTTAACTTGTGACTTGGTCTGCCAGTACGTTTTGGTTTGCTACGTGCTAATACTTGGTGAACGTAAGAGGATATTTTAGTGCACTTGTTGCACTTCTCAGAACACCCCGTAATATTCAACGAGCAAAACTTCTTAAAAACTCTGTCTGAGTACAGCTTTGGATTGCCATCAAGTCCTATGAGAACGAGGACAAAATCAATCTAATTTTTAGATGTAATTACACTTCATTTTTCTTTTTTGATGAGTTAATATTGAAGGTTGGGGTTTTTTTCCCCACTATCCTGCACTTTCACGTATGGCTAAACACGCCTGCCCTGGCTGCCTTGCTGATGCAGATGGTCCTCACCGACGTTCCCGCCAGCTCTGCTGAGCTCGTTGTGTTGTGCAGTTGTGTTGCGCAGCCTGGAAGCATGCGGGGAGCTCCTGCAGAGCCCAGCCTGAGCTGGAAGGGCCTCCAGAAAACTTCCTTGGAGGTGCCATGTGCAAGCGGTGGCACAGGACATGCGGGGCAGCCCCCGAACACCCATACCCCTGCCCACAGCGCCTCTTCCTTCCCAGCAGTCATCCATAGCCTAGGACAGCATGGCTGTCCACATGTCACTGGTGCTGGAGATGCGAGGGTTCATGAACCATCTGTAAAAATATATACAAATAAAGTATAGCATTTACTCAACTAAGGAGTCTCTCGGGTATGCATCATCTTTTGCTACCATAAGTAATAATCAGCAGGACCAGTCAAGGAGTAAAATATAACGTGTTTGCGCTAAACCACCAACTGCTGCCCCTCTGACAAATAAACACGGAGATACATAAGAAAAAAAAAGATATAATAAAAATGGACAAGAGGAAGGAAATACGAGTGAGGACATTCAGAGCTAAGGACCAAAGTGGGCTGGAAAGGAGAAGGATACAGCAGGCAAGGAGATAGCAACAGATAATATTTTGAACAGGGTGGGGTAAGAGCAGGTTTGCTCTTGCTGCAGCACAAGCGACAGATCTTAACCCAAGGCAGGATCCCAGGGAGAAGAGCCAGGAATCCAAGAGGACAAAGTAATGAGGGAGATAAGATGGACAGGAGCTGCCGGCTGTGATGGATTAGGATGGGTCCCCAAACCCCTTCAGCGTAACAAGGAGCATCCTGTACCCCTTCGACACTGATATTTGTTGCAGACCTTTCCATAACAGTTACAACAAACACAAGGGCACATTTTCTCGTGCACGCTGTTTGAACTGACAACTTTGACAACTTCAGCTATTTCAGTATCGCTGACTGTGAGGAGGTACTATCAGTAAACTGCTCCAGCGCAAGGATGCGTTCTGCCAGAGAGCAAGTAGCTCTTGCTCAGAAATCTCCAAGCCCATTCTTACTTCTAGTAGGTCATTTCCTACCAAAAATGGAGCAAACCCTTGAAATGCGTGTATATCCTATCAAAAATATATCCCGCGCACTTTTGAAGCACGACAGGGTACTGATAATCCAGCCCCAAAGTGGTATCTGTAGCTACTGCCTTCGAAGTCCAAGCGATTGTACTACAAACAACAGTGCGGGCATCCAGTTTGCCATCATTCACCCACAAGAATCCAAATCTGTAAGCTCAAAATCAGTGTTTTGAACCACTGCAGGGTCCAGATCACTATGCAGGCACGACAAGGAGTCATGTCGATAATATATGGTTTATATTTTGTTATTAGGAGCATTCATTAAAAGAGCTCTTACGATAACTACCACTATTATCTACCCTATTAGGCTGTTATGAGACTGATTTTTAATATTTTTCAATCTGGCTTTTTTTTTCCCTTACTAGCAGTGCAGTATTTACTGAATGCTCAGATTTAAAATGGCACTCTAGCTGCAGTCTTATCACTTTGTTAGATTTCTTCACATTTTTTTAAAATATGAAAAGGATCTGAAATAAACAGATCACAAAATCTTCCTAAAATAATATCTGTTTACTATCTGTTGGTATGGACACAGAAATTGAACCAGAATGCCATAAGAACAAATTTTCTTTGGGGAATTCATTCACAGCTGTTCCTGTATGACAACAGGAGGAAGAGAAATAAAAAAAAAAAAAAAGAGAGAAAAGAAAGGAAATGTAATTTTCAAAAGGAAAAATAGCTTCCTCTGATCTTTAGCTGAAGGTTCTTATGAGTTTTTATTCTACCTGACCTGATTAGCCTAATTCTAATAAAGAGCTAATGAAGAAAGGAGAGACGCATCATGAAAGTTAACTCCTTTCTGGAAAGGAGATGGGTTTCTGAAAAATAGGCGTACCTGGAAAATACGCTTGCCTGATTCTTTGCTTGCAAACCTTAATGCATCCCCTTGCAACGTTTGTTGACGCACTCTGCCCAGCACCTAGCAAAAGGGGTTTTATTCACTGTATTTAGTAAAATTTTAATGTGTAACATATCGTTGACATGCTATCGTCATTAACGGGCAAGTCATGTACCAAATGAAAAGAAATACCCCTTCCCCCTTCGTCTGTGGCGAGTGGGGATCTGGCGTTGAGCCTGCCGCTTTGGGGGGCAAGAGGCCTGGGAGCAGGAGCAACTCCTGCAGCATCGACACGAGATAACTCTCTCTCTGAGCCATCAGATGTACAAGCTGGGCTTATCATCTCACATGGGAATTGGCTTTGGAGAAGAATGAGAGGGCGTGGATTACTCTGTCTACAGAACCTCTTTGCACCCCAAGTATGGTTTCAATTTTCCCTTTGAAATTTAGATCAAACAACGCTGTCAACATCTACTCCTTTCTCCCAAATGGTGTACGTAGGCTGGACTCTGCAGACAGCTTGTGGGACGTGGTTTTCGACAGCGCTGTGGGGGAAATACCGCTTTGCTTTTAAGGTCTATATGCCTTCAACACAATACATAAGTACAGTATATTAGTAGTAAAAAATCAGTGTAGAATCATTGGATTGATAACTAAACAGCACCAAGCTATGAAATGTAAATTAATACTATCGTGCCTTTTATAATTTATAATTAATCTACTCTGCACTGGTCTACATATTTTTCCAATTTGTGCAAGAACAGGCCTGATCCAGAACCAAAGGAAACGACGAGGGGCCCTTTTTGCCCAATATCGCCAGAACACACAGCAGGCTTCTCAGGAATGTACTGTGCAACTGTAGTCTTCAGTAAAAAAATATATATGGGTAGAAGTAGTCAGAAAGGATATAAGGCTTTCTGCAATACGATGATATTGTTAACTTCTCTGATTTTTCTATTTCTGGTCTTTATAGAATGGAAAATGGTGATGTAATTCTGTGATGCAGACAAACGCCTTCCATTAAATAGATTAAGATCATCAAGTCTGTTTTGCTTGAATTTCTATAGCTTCAGTGCACGCCAACTAGAAAGCCTGGCCTGTTAAGTATTGAGTTCCTTCAAGAACTATTTATTTCAAAGTTACGGGGCTTATGAAGCTTTTAAAGTTACAAATTCCTGTTTTTCTTGGAGCAACATCTTTAAAGATATGCAAAGAGGGATTTCTCAGCACTATTCAGAAACGAGCCTCAAGTGATTTGCCATTTTTGAGCACAGAGGTTGTTTTTTAATTCTAGCAAACATTTTGAGGAAAAAAAAAAAAAGTACGTGAAAAAATGCTCATTAGGAAAACAACACTAAGAATCTCATTAGAAATAGTCAACCAACTTGCTTGATTCGGTGGTTGTGCTTTTAGAACCTGGAGCATGAGCAATGCACAGCATTTTTAATATAAGGACAAATGCAAAAGTCATCAATGCAAAAATGAGGTTTTAAAGAGTTTGGAATAGGTTTGGAATAAACCCCCAATCAAAGCCCACTAAGACCCTACTCCCAAAGCTGAAGTCATTCCGGCTGTTTCTCAGATTGCTATACATTCATTTTTTTTGAGATGCTATTTTAGGTCCAGTAGGCTATAGGAATATGTAGGTTATTCTCACTTAGACAAACAGATGTTTAGAAAACCAGATCTATTTACATAGTAGATGGACATATTCACAGGAAACATTTGATAGATGAACGCAGAGATAAAATTTCTCTGGTTTGCTGATAGAACTGCTGTGTGCTACGCATAGAAAATCACCTCCGTGTGGATAATGTATAGTTGACTTCACCTTTTGCATATTGATCACTCTCTGAGTTGCAAATACTTAACCATGTGGAAGCATATGTAATACGAACAACTTTATTTCAAACTTGCATGTCTTAAGCCGTATGTTCACTGATACCTGAGCACAAATCTACTGGAATTTACTATCATACGCTGCAGATCAATAAACCCTACAGTGTTTCAGAAGTGCTAAACGTATATGTTTGATAACCTCAGAGACACGTATTTTCAGATAGGATTATTTACATGTAGGGTCCAAGACCAGGAGATAACCTTCACGTTTGGTAACATTAACACTTGCAAATAATCATCACTACTGTATCACTCTCACACTCCATAATCTGCTAACATATGTCTACATTTTATATGTGTTTATGTAGTACTTTATATGGAAATGTTTCATTACTGCCCGCAGCAACATGTGGCATTTCTTCAAGAACATTTCAGCACCTTTTAACATGGTTTCTTCAAATGTCTTTCTAATCGTGAGGATTTCTTCCTACAAATGTTATCACTGCTGAGGCAGATTAATTTTCTTAACTGCTTAATATGCATGCTCTAGGCATTTCTACAAAATGTAGAATATACAGTAGAGAATTAATATAAATAAACTACTAATGGGCTACTATAGATCAGATTTAAAACAGCATGGTTGGAGACAACTCCAATTTAAGAATTACAAGTCTTGTTACTGTGGCATCATTTCATCTAAACTTTTTGTTTGGAACATAAGGCAATTTTTCAATTAATTATTGTAGTACGACTTTCTCTAAACCCCATCATGACGTTCTTAGTTACCAAACCAGCGACTGCTAGCACGGAGAGCGTTTAAGGTGGAAAGTTTTGTCACAATTCTAGATTTTCTGAATCTCAGTTGATTGCACTTATATTTTTTGCTAGTTTCTGCCTGATCAGGTGAGTTCTAAAACTGCACAAAACCAGTCAGGTGGAGAGACCTCCAGGCAGGTACAGATACAGAGAAGAAAGTGGCGGCTCGCTAATACAAAGGCTCCTGAGCCGGCTCACCACCAGCTCTCCATGGTCATGTTCAAAGAGACTTAGACTAGCGACTGCCATAGATGCTTTTGTTATATTCCATTCAGGTATCACTTCAACCTTCTAAAAATAAAGGATCTGAAGCTAGATGGGATGAACAGCTTTCAGGCCAAATGTACTTCTTCTGTCAAACTCAGAGCAAGCCTAGACTAACTTTTAAAGAACTGAAAGATGGCGAGATTAATCCAAGCCCCAAGGTTTATCTGCTATCTGGTTGGAGGCATCGTGAATCTCAGGAAATCATTGCGTGAATGTATCCTTCCAGCATCCTAGTCACCTTCGATGCAGGTCTAAATGGTCTGGTCTGTTATTAGGGAGATATCTAAACAGTCTGGTCTGATATTAGGGAGACACAGCGTTAGCAAGAGAGAAGTCCTGGTTTATGCCTTAAAGCACAGATACAGGAGCGGGAGATACGGACACCATCAGTGCCCTCACCCTTGATGCACACAGGTTCATCATTTGCTGTTGTTCATGTGAGTGGTGTAAAGATTAATCTAATTACATAAAGATCTTCTAGAAGGAAAACCTGGTGGAAGAGCACAGCAGCCTCCTCCTGACCCCAGAGCTGAGCTGTCCACCTCATCCCTTTCCCGCTGCACTACCTACTCTTGCCCTAAATACATTCATCCCAGCGCTTGGCAAACTACACAGAAATTTCCTCTTTGAATAAGGAAACAGCACACAGCAATCCTTCCGATAGGATCAAGCTGATTTCTTCTGTAAGGTCCATGGAAATTTTTTTTTTTGAAGCTAGAAGAAATGCAATTTCCCTGCCATGAGGTTTGGTACCGTTACTGTTGGAGACATGAGTCATTGTTTCTTTCGTATATATCATCTGAGTACCTATAACTGTCTCTCATCTAAATGTTAATTGTATCCAACAGAAAGACTTTAAATGAACACTCTGTCAATAACACTGTTATTAATGTTTCTTGATAGGCACGGTTAGAATATTTTGTAAGATCGGAGTCTAATATTTCCTACAGAATCTGCTTCATGTGCTGTGTTACTGCGTATACTTTTGATCAAAACCTGCTTGTAGAGTCTTGGTTGGCTTTTTTATTTACTCTTCTCAAGAATTCCCTCATCGCTAACTTCTGATGAACTATAGTTACTATATGTGCAATAGTAATCCGCATTTATTTGGACCACAAGCCTAAGTTTAGCTGTTAAATTTGCATTTTCAAATTGCTCAGCAGTGCATTTCATTGCCTTCACCCGGCGCAGCTGGTATCGTAAGACCCGATCGTATGAGGGGGTTACAGCGTTAGGCTTGGTTTAGTCATCTGAAGATTTTGATTTCTGCCAAAGCTACCTCTGTCTTTCTAAACGACTGTGACATGAATCATTTGGCAGCAACTCCTTGTTATTGGCCGCTCACCTACCTGAGACAAAGGGAGGCAGAAAGAAGAACCCATGTGTTCGACTAGAAAAATAGACAGAACAGCTTTTCCCTGATGCCCCTTGTGTATAACTGATTGAATTTCCCAAGCGCGAGGAGCGGCAGCGGCGTGCCAGCCGCGGCGGTGGTGGTGTGCCAGAAACACCTCAGCAACAGGTGGTGGGAGCCGGCCCTCCGATGGAGCCGGCTTCGCTAGGCTGCCTGGAAACATCGGCAAAGTTTAAAGCACACACGGCCCACTTTGTTTGGAAAGAGCAAACAACCTACCCGAAGGCTGACAGCCTCCCCCCTGCCCCATCTCCTTTTTCTCTTCCCCCGCTGGTTCTTCAGATTTAGTCCTTTTGTTTCTCCTCCTTCAGACATCTGTCCTCTGCCTGGACCGCTGTTAGAGCAGCTAAAGTACATCTAGACCGCCGTACGTACAGCACGCTTTGATAGCTCACAATGAGACACCGAAGCTGAAATAAACACATAGCT